>JAQQZZ010128298.1:0-14001 GCA_030265115.1 Mopalia vespertina | reverse complement strand
CCCCCCACACACACACACACACGCACACACTGGGCAATACTAGGTGTACAGTATAAATGATGCTTCTGTTCTACCTTACCCGCAATGAGCAAAGCGCCATTAGCTACTTTGTCAAATAAGCTTTGCAGATCAAATAAAACTGGTCTTACAAATTGTAGCACAATGAATCCTTAGTTTTCGTTTAGAGCAGGTGATACCGAAGACAACGTCTTTATTTGATTGGGGTTTAACGCCGTACGGAAGAAAACTTGAGTATAAGATTTCAATCCTTTCGAGAGTGTTCTAATAAATGATCAAAGCTGGCTGGCTACTTTATTGGACTAGCCTACGTGGACCCTACGGTCGATTTTAATATAGCACCGTGATCGATCCATGCCCAGTGCTAAGTCTGTTCATCTCCTAATCTAATTAATTAATTAACAAGATTATCCAGGGTCAGCGTATTGATCATCAGTTTGTATCTATCTGTAGCCATAGACGACACAAATCGCAAGACAGACATGAGACTGCTGACTGGGTTACTAGTCAACAATTATACTCAAAATGAAGCCCGCGGCCGTGCGTTAGTGGTTAGCGTGTGCCCTTACTAATCCGAATGCGATGCACCATTCGCCGGATCGAGTCCGTCTGTCGACCATCAGGTATATGAGTAAGTCACACAATGTGGCTCCGGCGATTTTTTACGAGGTTTCCTCGCGATTTTCCATCAAATTTAGGCAAGGAACAGTGTGAAGAGGACAAACAGTCGTCATACAAGTGAAATACCCTTGAGTTCGACGTTAAACCCCAATCAAACAAACAAACGAATAGGCCAAATCCATAGCACACTCCGGATGCACTATTAACCGGGGTTTTATTTGACATCGTTGGATACAAGTGATAAAGAACAAGACACGCAGGCAAGCTTCAACAACTACAAATCGATCCAGCAATATACCACCTAGCACAATGTCACAATGTTGCTTATTAGGCCATAGCTTAACCAGGATACGTTTTATCACTGTTTGTACTTTACATCACTAGACAATCCTCAGCAACAAATCTGTCTGGCGGTACAACACATTGCACGAGGACACGGAAGTGCCTCCAAACCGCCTCACTACGAGAAATGTTTCGTTCGGTATAATTTTTTTTATGAAAACCATTAATAAAGAATTGTAAGCATCTAAACATATAAAAGTACCTAGTGTATTATTATATATATTGACCCATTATGTTCCATTGTGTAAAGCACACAGGTTTAGCAAGGTGAGTGGATTTGACTTAACGAAACTTAACGAAACAAAAAAGCATTAACCGGCAACATGATATTCTAAGTTTTGGTACTTGAACAGGCATATCCCGTTTGCCAGCTTGGACGAATATGCAATGTGTAATACTTTTACAAGAGGCCATAGTTTTTATCAACTTTCATCAAGCCAGACAGATCCTTGAAAGTCTTCCGTAAATTCAGATACCCTTCAAGTTAACCCGTTTTAAGTTTTTTTCAGAAGCATCACTAACCATGTTTTCGTCTTATCACCAATTGTTCTCTTGACATATAGATAGATCACAGAAAAATTTATAGATTGAATTTAGAGGACTTCGTTAAGACCTCGGGAATCCTGACAATAATATAGTGAATTTGGGGCTCATGTACGATTGCTAACTCGTCCAGCTGGATTTGATTAGCACAGAACAGAACCGTCGAAATCTTCAATGGGGACCAAGGTATAGAAATGCTAATGTACAAGAAAAGGGGGAAAACGAGTACGTCTTAGTGAAAAACTTACAAACAATCGAAACAATTGTTCAATTGGCAATGTAAAAACGAATTATCTCACATTTTTAAGAAACAAAATAGTTATATCTCACGCCTTTTAAAAGACATCATACCTCCTATACCAATAATAGTATCCCCTGCCTCAATTGAAGAGTCACAAATTTCTCTGCATACCTCTTAATAATATACTAACCTGGACTGGTCATATATATAATAACCGGTAAACCCTTGCATGTAACTTGGGTTTCACATCTTAGACCTATGCTTTACAAAAACACGTTATATCTAGAATACAATTCGTTTTTACATCCTTCCTAAATACATATCGATATTTGTATGGGGAAATACCCTATAATACCCACTTATTCCACTTTTGTGTCTTCAAGAAGCGAACGCTTAGAGCTATCAATTCCTTTAAAAACATCAGGGCCCGGTTGCTCGAAGCACTATTAAATTTAATCCTCTATTAGATGACGTCACGCCATGTCGTACGTCTATCTCTAACCCGGTGTTAGCGGGTTATACTCTTTCGAGCAACTGGCCCCTGACCACTATGTTCCTCTCTTGGCAAATAACAAAGTATTACCTCTTCGTTACTCTAACTTGGCATTGCGTATATATTTTAATATAACGAAAGAAAATTTGCCTCCACCGTTTTTATAGTTGTGACATAAAATTAAAATATAGGCTGAAAGGTCAATTTCTTCACATTCTTCTTCAGTGCGCCTGATGTCTCCTGTCTGAGAATTCAGTTTTTGTTTTTGAACAAATAAGCACATATATTTAAACAGAATAACTTATTTGCATGAATTGTGTTGGAAGTACGTTATTGATTATACTCACTGAAAACACTCAACATCGTCTAATACCTTTTTCTTGCACTCCGTTAATATATGCTTATTGATTACAGAATACTACTTAGTTGCACAAAATAAAACACTTGGAAATCTCTCTCCCGTCAGAAACCAAACATCAAAACAATTTCAGAATTTTATTTTTATATATATACATCTATTCTATTTATTGACGTACATTTGCATGTATTTCTGGTGAATAAATAAAATGAAAAAACGAAGTCTCATAGTGGCATAAGTTTTTTTTAAAAATGCAACCGTATTCAACAGCACTCTTTGATCTGATATCTTTGCTTCATTCTTGTTTCGACTGACTGAATATAATTAAGCCTCGTGTTGTCTGTATCCGCAAGAAACGGCCCCTCAAGCCGTCAAAGTGTCGGCTAGTCAATGTGTTTTTTGGTTAATGTATCAATAAGTGTTGCTCTGTCATGAACATGTGCCGGTTCGGGGATTCAGGCGTGCTTAGCGTCTAGAAGAGTCACTTTACAACACTGATCAGCGGTTATTGTGTAACTGAGATCGACAAGGCAAGATTACACTAGGAAATGGGCACGTGGACGGTTACAGGGAGATTGCCGTACACTGGTGCTCTATGAGATAATGGGCAACATGAAGCTGATAAGTATGGCTTCTTGCCCTGTATATTTTAACACTTGGTCTGTGTAACGGCGTACCAGCCTAAAGGTTGAAGGAAATGTGCGTCAGCCACACTGGCAACAAAGACAGGACGATAACAGGACCCAACACAGAGACATCACAGACATGAGGACCGGTTGTTACTTAACTCTTAGAGCACCGGGGCAACAGGTAGCTCACTCCTAGCCGCCAGCGTTTTGTCGCTTTAAAGGCAACATCCGATACCACGGTAAAATGATGACAATTGCCCCGTCTAATAATATGGCTGCACCCAAAAACGATACAAAATTAAATTCTGGAAGAGAGTTATTCACGGTAAACCTTCTGCAGGGTTTCAAGGATGTTTCCGGTATTCAATCGAAGCGACTACAGGTTAACTACAAGTATTGAATTTAATACTCCGTTTCAATGTCAATTCCTACTTTTCGTGTAATCCAGTTTCAACTTTAGCTGAAAGTTACAGCTGAGATTGATTATTGTTTTACGCCACATTCATCATTCATCGGTATTACAGCTACGCTGTGGCGAGAACAAGCTCTTGACTTTTTATTTAATTCTTTTTTTTTAAATATTTGTATTATATTTTTATTTATTACTTTTTTAATAACTAAGATGTACGTTCACCCACTCCTTGCACACTGCTGTCTGGTTATGCCTTTAAGTTAACCAGTGTTTAACATTGACCACTGAGCCAACTGACCTCAAGGACTTTCTAATAACCAGTATTCACAGCTGGCGTTTCATAAGTTTTATTTATTTCATCAATAGCCAACGGGTTAAAACCCAATTACAGACTAGTAAAACAGTATTTACAGTACATATATGAGAAACAAACGTGCTTAGGATAGCAAATGCTTTAAGGTATGGGGGATATCAAGACAATATTTGTTGTTCAAATGAGATTTAAGTATACTCTTAAAAATATTTGGGTACCAGTATTGTCTTGATCCGTGTGCTGGTGTGACGTATCACATTATTGATAATGCCACACTCCTAGGTTGAATTGCTGCTTATAACAGTGTACGCTTATCCTCACCTCTACCAACCAGGTGACGTGCAGTTGAAGGAAGCTTAGTATTGCCCTGGTGGTCTAAAAGATAATGGGCAACAAGTAACCTGTTTACTAGTGATGTATTGTGATTGTCCTGCCATGTTTTGTTTTTTGTCTTCAGTGACGTCACTCATTGGTATGGCACGTGTGAGTGGAATAACCCTAAGTACCAATCACAAAAACCTATCAAACAGACAAACAAAATACAATTGTACATCATTGTTTGCGTATCCACATCTCTACCCACCAGATTAACACTTGTGTATTACATCAGTCGAAAGGAAACTGGCTATACGAGCAGTTCATTCACGAACAAATTCGTTGTTTATGAAGCTTAAACGGTGCAATTGTACTACCTACTCGAAGTATCTCCTTGACAACGATTGGAATTCCTTACAGATTAGTATGGAAGAGATCGCTCTATCTCCTCGAGTTTTGCAATTTACAAAGACCAACGGTTACGTGTAAGTCAATATCCAACTGAATGGAAACATTATTGGTTATTTCGTCAAGATTGCAGAATATTTATTAACCGAAGACAGCCACTGAAATCAGTTCTTATTGAATACCAATATCCAAACAGAGGTGAATAATTTGATTTCGGATTGGTTAGGTGGATATTTGTGCATTTACGATGGTAGACTCGATTTAACCCTATTCATTCATAATATAACGTCACTTTTTCAGGGAAGAACAAGCATCTAAGGCTTTAGTCCCAAATGTACACCTTAATTTAATAATATTATGTAAATAATATCATATCATTAATCACTCAAACCTTTCTGATGATTGGAAGCTTTACATTTCTGGAATATCAATAGAAACATCAATTTTACAGTCTAGGTATCAAATGCTACAAGGCTGTTCAGTCTCTTGGCATTGGACCAAAAGCTGCTACCTATTGCGAAGTTATGTACAGAACCTTATCCGTCTTTAACGTGGATTTGTAAGTTTGTTTGCGTAAACACTGAGTAAAGCTGACTTACATTATGACGCGACAGCCTCTTATTTGTGTTCTAAACTACCATACAGATCATTGACAAGAAACAAATGATAAAAATCAGGTACACGTTTTTATATGAACCAAATTGAAGCAAGTTGATAATTTTGCTAACTTTTTCAAGTATTATGTACTGGTGGTGCCAACAATCGTGTTGTGCATTGCATATAAACGGTACAAACCGTGTCTGCTCCATGCTATTAACAGATGGGTCTAAAGGACGTCAGTGAAATAATTGATTGATTGATTGGTGTTTTACGCCATGCGTAAGAGTATTTCATTTATATGACGGTGGTGTATTCCAACAAAAATTGGCATTAGCGCAGCCAAGATTTGAAGCGTTTCCAATAATGTTGGAAAGTTAATTTTCCACCAGTGCTAAATGAAGACAGCATTGCTACTATTCAAACAAACTACCCTTAGTCCGAGCGCAGTGGAATAATAAACAGTGTTTTAAGTGGGACAATTTGAAAATGGGCATTGGATCCCTGAAAGCCGCATTTTAAGAAGGTCTGATGTTATGGTCTTCGGGAATAGAGCATGTTAGTATCGTTATCTTCTACTTGACCAAGTTCAAAGTTTGTCGCAATGGTTTGAATACCGTATTTCAGAGGCATATTTTGTGTCGCTGTTGGACAGGAAGGGAGAATTGCAATCTTTTTAACTTTCGTTGATGCAAAAACTAGAGAGAATTGAACGTACCCAATAAGTGGAGCGAATAGCGTGAAATATTGCAGAACAGGAGACGTGACTAACAAGCCTTATGTTATCGCGTGCAGGGAGGCCCACCATACTTGTTTATCTAATCTGAGAATTGCACATAAAACTAACTTAACATTCAGGTTATACCACAATGGCTATTGGATTGACATGTACGATTTCACTGGTGATTTTTTGCAAAGACCCTGCCACACCTGAACACTGCCGCTGCATACAGCTACTAGTAGTAGTAGTAGTAGGGCGGCTTCGTAAACGCTTATATTCTTCTATTTCTAAATGATGTTTTCTCAGTTATTATAATTATGGATTTCAAATTTATTGATTTTGGCCGCTGTCAGAAAGAAAGCGGATATCGATACTGTCCACCCTGGACAATTGCTCTAATTAATTACATTATCGGCTTAACCAGATCTATTGAGCATCTGAAGTCCGTCAAATCAATTCTCGATGGAATCAAGTACGATGTCAGGTCCGACATCGCTAATGTAACTCTTATTCGATGGCTGTGGTAGGAAGAGTAACATTATTCTAAAAGCTGAGTTGAACCAGGGTTCGAACCCTGACATTGGCTAGTATGAGATCTGTTGTTTAAAGGCAGGACCATTATATTCATCTGTGGTTTATGTGATTATGTGTAAAAACCATAAGCTTATTATTAAACGTAAGAAAACTGCACTCTCGCCTACATCCTTAGAAATAATGGTTCTTTGGGGGTTCTTTAGAAAGAGGATGGTTCTATATGGAACCATTTCGACAAAATGGTTCTTTAATATCAGAAGAAAGGGAGAAGTATTTGAAACAGTTGCTGTGTGGGTTTCATACAGAACCAAAAAGGGTTCCACCAGAACCATGCCCGAAGAACCTTAAAGGGTTCCATTAGAGCCATATTTTTCTAAGAGTGTATTAGATTGCAGATTCACGTTACAGTTGACATAATGATACAGACACTAGTAATTTCATGGGTTGAGGAGGTTTACAATATCATATTGGTTCTACTTCGTTCATCCTATATCAACGAATTAAAGTCAATGGCGGAATGAACTAAATACGTAGTCACGTCTTCGTATTCCATGAGGTGTTTAAATTGAAAAATCCGTGACGCTTGTAACTTAATATATAGAGCAGTGTTATCACTATCTGTAACCATGGTATGTCTGTATGCCATCAGTTGATTGGGTTTTATATGAGCAATAAGCTAGATTTATAGACCAGATTCAGGGCTTTAACAAAGGCTAAATCCAGTCAGATCTAATTGATTATAGAAAAGAGACGGTACTCAGACAACGAATTACCCGAAAATCTCACGGATTAGAGAGAGTAATCAGTTGATACAAGTATAATAAATATGTATGCATGTAAGCATTATCGAATAGCAATAAAGGTGGGTATAATAGAGACGTCATAAATCCCAGGATGATGGTAATAAAAAGTGGCGGACAAAACGCGTTCTCAATTACGGAGATGCATACGTTCACTAAGCACTGTTCTGTTAGAGAATTCTTTTTTTATATAATTTTGTAAATCGAAACTGAAATCACAGATCGAAATCAGGTATAAAAAATCGATCGGTTCGTTGATGGATCGTAAAATCAATGGACAGCTCGTAAATCAATTGATAACACGTGAATGCATCCTACTGATAGCTCGTAAAACCAGGAATACACCCTTAAACATTTCATGCATCGTAAATCTGTTTTTTCACAAAACATTGGAGCTTGCATTAAAGAATTCCACATTGGAAATATATTCATTCATTGTAGTAAAATAGCCAATGCTATCGAACTATCCAAAATGTATCCAACGCTACGTTATTTTTCAAATGGGCGTCACTAAGTTGTCGTCATAACTCGAATGCGTAATAGCAAGATACTGCCCTGGGGCCAGTTGCTCGAAAGCCGATTAGCCGCTAACACCAGATTAAATCGCTAATACCGGGTTAGACATAGACCTACAGCATGGCGTGACGTCATCGAATAGAGGATTAAATTTAATAGCGCTTCGAGCAACCGGTCCCTGATTGCTTAATAATTTGTTTGATTGGAGTTTAATACCGTATTTAAGGTTATGTAAAGCTCGCTCATTGGGGGAAGGTAACCGATCGGCTTCCTGTTGCACCTTAACCCAAAGAGCACCATGGCAAGTAACCCTCCGCACGTTGAGTTTTCTGCTGGAAGCGAATACTCGTTAGAGAGGTATATTCAATTCTTCCATTGGTGTAACGGAATCTAAAATTTGTCGTACTCATGGTAACTTCACTTGCAGACACACCGAGTCAATTTAAATGGGAAATAAATCATCTCCTATACACCTCTAGTTAGTTTCTTACCTGAAAAAAGTTATGTAATGCCAATCTTGTACGCATATAAACAAAATACATGTTTACGCATCGCATTGATATTTGTGTTGCAAGTTTGTTTTGCTTATCTCCAGCCCACCATCTGGACAATTGAAATAAATAGCTTGGATTGTTTTCCGTAAACATCGATTAAGCGTATCGAGACAAAGAACTCCAGCGTCTAGGTCCACTTGGGGAATATGGTGTAAGACTTTTGATAGTCTAACTGTATTATTGAGCATTGATCCCTTAATTTCTGTACGTGCCGCATATTGTCTGTGATTAACTGCTTTATACACGGTATGATCTGTGAGACACTGAGTTCTAAGTATGCCTTGAATAATGGGTTACACATGCTGACAATAACAGACTTTCGTCGATTCAAACAAACAGGGAAATCCCGAATCTCCAGATATATTTCATGTTAATCGGATGTTTGCCGGCAATCAAAACTGTAAGTCGACAAAACACAGTATTTCGGTTTTTGTCTCTTAAGGGAAAAAAAAGAAAGAAGCACTAATTGGTGGTTTAATATCGATTTCAGTTTACATCACCGCTTCTCTATTCATGCCAATCTGATTTCGATAAAAAAAAAGTTGGACGAAAATTTCATGCAAAAAATAGTAACCATATTAAAGCTTGGGACGAACGAGGGATCTGTATATGTTTAATAATACAGATCAATCGGTGCTCGACACTATATTAATATTGTCGAGGGACTTGGTACATTTATTTTTAAGAGCGTCAATGTAGCGGTAAAGGACAATTTACTGTCAAAGACAAATATCCGCGACTATCTGAATGGGGTTTCCACACATCCTTGGTTCTGTGTAAGTATGCAACTTTCCTTTGCACTCCGATAGTCTATGCATTTGAAAATATAAATCCATTTCTGGAGCCTATTTCTTAATCTAATTTTCACTTCGCTGAAGATTTCGTTCTATATTGTTCATTCGTTTAACTCTGTAGCAGATAAATATGTCCTCTACGTACACTGAGCCATCAGCACCTTGGTTGGGAACTCCAACTTAGCTGTTGATATTTATTCTAAATAGGTTTGGTGATAGTATACCGCCCTGTGGGACTCCCATCTCATTCTAATTACAGTCAGATATAGTGGATCCCACTTTAACTTTAAAATGTCTTATCTTGTAACATAAATTAAGGAAGCCGACCTCTCATTGTATTTTTTAAGACGTCTTAGAAATTCCAGGTTTTCGCGTTTTGTCAGTGTAAAAACAACGAATATCAGAAAATCCGGAATTTCTTCTTTAATCCAGCTAGTTAAATCATGACTTAATGGGCTCAAATCGAAGAGATTATTTTATTGTCACTAAGTGTAAGTCTTTTATTTATTTACCAGCTCATCGGTTTATTTAAACAGCCTTTAAACTATCGCTCGATGAGAGTGTCATGTTTCTGTAACCATTCACAGTCAACGATTATCCATTAGGCAAGATCGTTTAAATATTATCAACTTAATTACAGATAGATAATTCTAACATAATTCTACACTCTGACGAAGAACTATACAAAAGTACCAAGCGGCGAGATGCATTTGGTCCAATGCCTGCACTTCTACCGAGTAACAGCTAGTCAAAGAGGTACGAAGAATGCAGAATGGATGCTCTATTGGCATTCCAAAGATTTTAGGAGTCTGATCAACAATATTCCAATTTTACCATCAATACCTAAAAAAATGTCCAGCCTCACGGATCTCCTTTAACACGAACGTAATCAACATTTCACATATTTGGGTATTGCTGTTCAATTAGAATTCTCCCTGCTTTTCAGCGGGCCTCAATTCATAACCGCTCAGCTATCGCCAGGATATAACCAATGGTGTCTCCCCGGAGTTGAATATCGACCCAGACGTAAAGTTTGGTCCTTGTAAATTATTTCTCTCTGCATGATTTGAGAAGATAAAGAGTCTTCACCAAGACTCATCTGTTGGGAATTCCAATCTTTGTCATGGAGATGCTCAAAATGAACAGTGCAATTGGATTCTTGTTACGGCCGATATAAAAGCTAGTCTAAGGGTTCCTCATACAGCCAAGGTATTTAAACTACTCAAGTATATAAATATAATAATTAGAACATTTCGAAATGAAGTATGATCCCAAATCAACAATGGCCAAATAAGACAAAGGTTACTTCGACTTTGGAAGTTATCAAATTTCATATCTTAACACCTTGGGTCAAATATATTTGGTCAAGTAAAGCAGTAAAATATTAGATAACTGTTTGGGTTTTTTTCATATACATCAACGGCCATTCTGCCATGACCTGTCAGATAGCAGTTGTAGAGCGCACTTGTATGCGGTGTTGGGGTAGAACTTGGAATCTATTTACAGCGATGTTCGGTTATAAGCAACAATTCATTGTTCATAAATTCCTAAAACCACTCCAACACACTAAATCTTGTGTGATATATCGGTACATATCACACGTATTTTTTTTTTAAATTGACAGCAAGGCTGCCAAAGAGCTCGCTTGTTTCGGCAATGAAAGGGAATGCATTCCTTTTGCCTTCAAGGTAACAATGTAAAATAATTTAATATGTCTACATAAAGCTCGCTAGAGTAATTAATATGCACATAGTGAACTGAACTGACAATATCCCTCTCGTTTCATGTTGTGTGATATTTACCCAAAATTTCAGAATTTCAGGGTTGTACAATAGTCGTGTCCATAATATTTTACCTAATAACCGCCATCTTGTTTTTTTAAACATATGG
The DNA here is from genome assembly GCA_030265115.1 of Mopalia vespertina. Taxonomy (NCBI): domain Eukaryota; kingdom Metazoa; phylum Mollusca; class Polyplacophora; order Chitonida; family Mopaliidae; genus Mopalia; species Mopalia vespertina. The sequence goes on along the minus strand of JAQQZZ010128298.1, from coordinate 2,902 downwards.
CTGTACTATAGTCGTGTTCACACCAAGTTAGTCAGACAATAAAATCCAGTTAATGCTTAATGCCAATGTGGTCTTGGCGCAGGTTGATTCATTTAAGCAAGGGACAGTGTGAAATGGACAAGCCGTCGTCATGCAAGTGGAAATAAAACCCCTGAGTACGACGTAAGTCGGAAACGACCTACACGAATGTAGATGCAAAACGAGACTTGTACTCTTGCTAGAACCGTTGATCATTTGAATTGCTTCATTTTATCAGAAAACTCGACGTTCCATTGTACTCAATACGTCATTCTTAAACTGACTATCTTAAAATCCGACTTCAATAGATTGTCGTCTTTAATATGAGTTCCGGAAAGTTAATAAGGGATTATTTTTTCACTGTATAGCGGTCCTCTGACGTCACAACATTCGTGAATGTGGCGCTTTAAAATGACGTCAAACACATTTATCCATTTAGACGTTACTTAAAAGACCACGAATGTAGACCGTTCTGACGTAAGAGGACAGGCTGCAACGCCCACTTTTTGAGGTTACGAGACTTCCATTCTCACACATATACATGAAAAAGAGTTGATATCCAGAAACTGTACAAGCATAGGTCGATTCTCTAATCTCAAACCAACGGGGATTAATATAGAAGGAGCAGAGGTTATCTGTTAGACGCTGTGCAATTCGCCAAGTCTAATTAATTTTTTTCCCACCATCGTCTCCGACAAAATGGGTTTCTATTATTGATTTTCTTAGATTACTTTCTCGTAACGTCAAAAAGATATAAGAGAACATACATAAATTTCGTGTTGGGGATTGCTCAGAAAACTAAATGATCCCCTTGATAGTTTTAGCAGCCAGAATGAAGAGAATCAAATAGCTTCTTTAACAAAAGCAGTTCCCGATTGGGTTAGAATACTTTCGGACCTCAGTAATGTATACCTCAGACTTTTTCTCGAATCCTGTTCTACTGATAACGGAATGCTGGTCATGTTCACGGATACAATATTCTTATAATGAGAGTGTCACCCTGGCTAAGGGCAATAAGTTTCAAGCATAGACATACCTCCTTCGCTTTGCTATAGAGGAGCATTGGAACAATTTCCCAGCACAGCAAAACACTTCACATTTCATAGTTGTGCTAGTGTGACTGTGTTACGTTCGAGTACAGCGCCGTTATAGTAGTAAAATAAAACGGCGTAAAACACCATTCAATCAATCAATCATATTACGTAAGGACAATATTATTCTATATTTATGCAAGGTACGAATGTTTGAAAACGCTATCAAACTCCTTTTAAACATAAAAACATCCATAAACCTTAAAGGGTTATTACCTTACTTTTTGTTAATGCATGGCTTGGTATGCCGTTTATCTGAGATGAAATCAGAACTGGATACGACGTTCGCATGATGAACTATCTAAATGTAGTCACGTCGCAGTAAATTGTTGTACATGGAAGTTTGCAGAATATGTGTTACATATTTTTGTTACATGAATTATATACCTCGAATATGACCGTGTAAATAATGTTTTCTATTCTGGTGATGTCCTCCTTTTCTGCTGGACTAGATCGGCTTTTATAACGTGTTTATCTCTGTCTGAATAAATACATCTGACCAGTGTTAAAACTGTCTGAGGAATCAACGCACTATTCGTGTTAAGGCCAATTCACACCGAACGCGACGCGACTGTCGCGCTGCACGAAAATAATGTATACACTACTTTTTTATGTAATAAAGTTCACACTAGATGCTACTGTCGCGTGTTCTCTAACGTAACATTATGACGTTATTCGTTTGCATTAAGGTGCCATTGTCTGAGCGAGTCAACCAATGTTAAAGCATAGGAATGAAACGTGTCGTCCAGCGCCCAGTGTGAACCAGACCCAAGCGTCCGGTGTGAATTAGTCCTTAGAGAAAATGGCCACACAGTAGTTGTTTAGAGGCACTATCATCCTAGACTGTCACGCTACACTGATGATGATATCCGTAAAAGAGACGCTAACCGACTGCAGTCAGAAAAATTAGGCGGTAAGTTTTGATAACATGCAGTTAAAGACATCGCGTCATTTGGGTCTTGTTCACATTGGGCTCTGGGGCTCGTTCTACAAAGCTGTCGCAACTTGCGCCAGGCGTAAGACTTACGCCAGCACTTACGCTTTTTTTGCGCCAAGTGTTGCGCCCGTTCTACAAAGCTGTCGCAAACCAGTCGCAGAGCAGTCGTAAATCTTTTATGGTGGAGGTAGAAAAGCGAATGGTAACTAAGAACTCTTTTTCGTGTGAAGTTATTTTTAGAACAAACATGACAGGTTCCCCGGATTCGGATGATGCGGGTTACATATACATTTCATCGTTTTATTGTGTGTTAAGTTAATAAAACTCTCATTAGTTAATTAGTGCCAGTATATAATTTAAATGAGGAACAAAATTATGTTTAGCTCTTGGGTGATGTGAGACTAGTTAAATGCTTCATATTTCAACACGTACATGCCCATGTAGTTAAAGGGGCTCTGATAAAGTTTTGTGTTATTCTCTGTAGGGCAAAAACTAACCGTTTTAGCCGTCGGGCATTATCAAGATGTAACATCATGGTCTAATTTATTACATGTAAACTATATGTCAATACGAACACCACAGGACCATTTCTTACAGGTCACTGCATTATATCATATTTCTCATTTCTACACTATGGGGTACTAAAACGAATTCCTTATTAATCATGTTAAACTCCTGCTTTTACATATACCCTATAATAACCCAAGCAGCTATAGGGATAGATATGCTACACGAAGCTTCCTAACCTTTAGAAATAACAGAAAGCTACCAGCATTCGTCACTTTATCTTCCAATATATAAAAATTGCATGGCCTTACCCTGACTTAAACCATCTCGTTTTCTTCTTTGAACACTT
>JAQQZZ010128287.1:0-14003 GCA_030265115.1 Mopalia vespertina | reverse complement strand
CCGTAAACCGGTGACGGTATTTCGCAAAGGGACGTCACTCTGTTGTCGTAACGTCATAACCGGAAAACCCCGTATTGGCTTCGTGTTGTCTGTATAGTTCTGGGTGCATAGGGGCACGCCTCGTTATATTTGTGTGTTTGATTGGGGTTTAATGTCGTATTTTAAGTTATTTCACTCACACGACGGCGTGCCAGCCCAATAGGTTAAGGAAACCACCCACGACACCACTGGCAACAAACAAAAACATCATAGGGCAAATACAGGACACTCACAGGACAATATAAAGACATCACATCCCCTCTTTAGCTCAAAAGGCACCAGGGCAACAGGAACCTCCAACCACAGGGGCTCGGTGCCATAGAGGCCGTCTATGTAGACAGAGATAATAGAAGGGGGAACGCTTTTCGTCGGCCCAGCTTGTACCCTGGTGAAATTTAACCGATTCAAGCCCACTAATCACATAAAATAAATGAATACCACCTGTCCGTGAGAGACAAATATATAGATCATCTTCAAATCCTAACCCAGAATTGTTATGTTAGTTATCTACAATTCTCAAATTTCGCTTGCAAACCCAAAACTTTTATTTGTTTCTTTAATTCAGCTTTATCCAATCACAGCTAAGCGCATACATCGCTCGTAGGCTGAAGTAAAGAAACAAGTAAAAGTTTTGTGTTTGCGAGCAAAATTTGAGAATTATAGATAACTAACATCACGAATCTGGTTTAGGATTTGAAGATGAACTATTTGTCTCACACACACAGGTGGTACTTATTTATTGTATGTGATTAATGGACTTGAATCGGTTAAATTTCACCACCGTACAAGCTGGGCCGACGAAGAGCGTCCGCCCTTCTATTATCTCTGTCTACATAGACGGCCTCTATGGCACCGAGTCCCAGTGCCTCCAACCACACGCCGCCTTATTTTAAGACAAGCTCATTCATGTAGATGTGATTTGCCAATGAAAGCAGAAGCAGATCAGCGTTAAAACTATCTCGTGGAACCTGTTTTTGGACTATCGGATATATATCGGATGTTCGTTTAAAGAGGTGTACAAAAGTTCATCGCTGAAATCGATGATCGTCCTTTGTGCAACTGGGACCTGACGCGTGGAGTGTGTTCGGTATCACCACGTATACAAAGGAATTGCAATGTCCTCAATTATATCAGGTGAACTAAGCTCAACCTTATTTGTAGATTTTATATAATGCTGAATTGTTGAGTTTAATAAAATATGTTCAATACACCCACAGTAGCAGTTTTCACTAATAAATATTTTAAAATATTTGAAGGTTTTGGAGGTAGGAAATGAAAATTTCCAAATAGTGTATGGTAATAATGAACAGTAACCTAGAAAATTCCAATATGCAATTAGTTTTGTATGGTAGAAACGTAAAAAAAGAGCCAATTGGATTACTTCAGCAACTGAATAAAGTGTCTTTGAAGTTTTTCCTTAAATATATAGAACGGTTTCCGAGATAGCCGCTGGAAATCAAAGTAGGACAAATGAAAGGAATGGCGCATACATACACAAATGGAGTCCTTTACTCCGTTGTGGGGGTATAATTGAGTTGCTAAGATCAAGACCGGGCCATCCCGCATACTTTGCAATGATGACTTAGCGATATCACGTGATATAAACATTATAATATATTTGTATCCGAATGGGCTAACCCGAATTCCTCTGATGAGAGACTATAGGAACAGAAATCTTCTATGGGGCTGATTTTGACACACGAGAGTGAAACATTTGGGCGTCGTTTTCTCCAAATGATGTCAAAAAGGCTTGGCCCGGTCAGGATCTTAACAGCACAATTATTCGCTATCGTATGATACAAACTAAAAGAGAATCCATTCTACATCGTACCTGGAGATTTAACCGCGTCCAGTAAAGAAACTTTTGCGAGGATACGAATGTCGTGTGAGAGTGACCACTTATCACTGTTACAAGACCTATATGACATGGTAATCTAGAAAGTAATCAGTGCAAGTTGTGTGTTCATTCTACACGACATGAACAAATCTGAATGTTTCCAAGAGCTTCGCCAGAAGACTAATACAATAAAAACAACAAGGTTAATAAGTGTTGGAGAACCAGTTCTTTTTAAAAAATATTTTCAAAAAACCCATACGGATACTTTGATAGCTTCGAAAACATGATATGTCTTTTGTTCAACACCTTCGTACCAATGATAAGCGTAGAAAACTAAATTGATTTTCATTTCATTTTATTTATTCAACAAGAGTATATAACAAAATACAGCAAAATATCCAAAAAAAAATAGACAAATACAAATAAACAAACGGCTTTGCAATGACATATTTGGTTTGTATAGGTCATGTCGTCATTTCAACGCCAAATTGATTTAGACAGACGCATTTTAAATGTATTTAAAATATATTTCTAATAATATACATAGGGATTTTCTAAATTTCAGTCAGTTTTTGTATATTGATAAAAATATATTTAAAAAGTAAAACTCCGCCCTCAAAAAAATATTTGCTTAATATCTTCAAAACGAAAATCAATATATCAAAAATCTGCGTGGCCGTTGTTTAGATCACGGTTGAAAGATTGTCTTTGCCAAATTTCAAAGAATTAGTGCAAATAGTTTACGAGAAATTAAAATTTTATACGTAAAAATATCAAGAAAAATGATTTCAGAAAGGTAAAAATAAAAGTCCTTTTGCGAAACAAAATAATACTACACAAGTCATTTGGATCTGTTTTGTATTTTATCTGACAAGTCAAAAAAGACCTTTGCTATAAGCAACGCATTGAAATAAATTGAAGAGGGAGTTCTTGCAAATATCGAAATATTTCGATGGAAAACGAAATGTGTGATGGTAACTAAGTCAGCGACTAGTAGTTCCTCACATCGAAACAATACCTCGAAACAGATTGTTGCATTGATGGCCATCTTAGGCCTAGCATGCCATTAAAGCGCAAACTTTACTTCTCCAAAACATGGTATATCTGACACACAGCACTATTTTGTCTTTTTAAATTAAGTTTATGAATATCACAGAAAGCTTTTATATATGGCATGGCATCTATAAACACTCCATACACTGTCTATTTGTATTTCTATATATGGTGAGGCACACAAAAATCATTTATTTATAACTGTATATATATACACCACTCAATCGGTACAATCGTAAGCGCTTGCGTTTATCTTTGACCGGAAGTGGATAAACCTTGTATATAGTCCGCTTTTGTCATGGAGACCTTTCTTTTGCAATGTATACCCCGAGAAAGTGGGCTGGAAATAGTAACGCCAAATGATTCCATATTTTATAGGGCAAAATAGTAAAACATTAGATATTCAATCTGAAGGATATTCATGACAGAATAACAACTACAAAAATTGGACTTTATGACGATGCCGTCTCACTAATCAATTCCAAATTTCAGAAGGCAGGTCGTGGAGTATTGGTCCATACTAAACGAGACTCAAATCATTCGCATTCCAATAAAGTCTTTGGCTCTATGGTATTGGGTGTAGTAGGTAGTATATACACAGTAACGTCATTGTCGATGAATACGTTTTTACTACTTAGAGAAGAAGAAAAGTCTCATTGACACAATGTTGGATATGAAAACTCTTAATTTTTTGTTTTTTGTTAATAGATTTAGGATTGTTTCCTTTCTTCTCTGTTAAATTTGGAATCACATTACTTTAATATTGTGTTTATTTGCTCCCCAGATTACTCTATGGGATGTACAGAAGTACTACAACAACATACATGTCTCATTTGTACAAACGAACCGACTACACGGTCCACCACTTCCGGTCGAGTAGGCCTATATGCGAGTCAGTCAGGCGGGTATATGAAAGCTACTAGGCCCGTACTCATAAAGTGAATTAAGTATTTGAGCAAGTTGAACGAATTAACGCAAATTTCGGCCTTTCATTTTCTCCTAAATACAGTTAAATGTAAAATAATTAGGTTAACATTTTATAATCTTACCTTTAGGACCATAATCAGTTTTAAAAATGGTGTTTATGTATTTTACACTTATGTTTGAAAGGTTTTTTCCAAGTGTTTCTAAACTTTAAGAAATACTTAAGTAGCTTGATGAATACAGGCCCAAGACTTCAAGACGGAACTTTAGCAGGAGGATTACCAGCCTCTAGTTGCAGTGATCCAACTCGCGTGTCATCTGACACATCGCGCATGGGCGACAACAAGCAGCTAGGACACAATCGTTGCAAATGCTTCCCTGAAAGAAGATACGAAACGTATAAGTCATTTGTATTTGGAGTGTCGTAATTCTTTATCGTGGCTAATGTTAGCATGAAGCGTCAGTGATTGATTTTGTGTGTGGTAGTGTAATGAGGAACTGAAAAGTGTGTGAGTTGGGGGGTCGTCCACAATAGCTTAATCTGGGTTCCCCTTCAGCACCAGAAAAAACAGTTGAATCCTCATAAATAATGTCCGTCACTTCGGTGAATCCAAGGCTTTGCCGTTATGCTTTTAGAATTGTGTGGCAGTGTCTTTTTCATGCTTTATTAACACCTATTTAATACTTTTTTTTATTCCATTCTTACTGTTTAAATTTACGAACAAAATAGAAAACTTCTGCAAATCATTGCAATCGGAATTTGGTTTAAAAAAATGACTTTGTCAGATATACTTACTGTAATGTCTTGTTCCGTACGTAGCTTAGTCCTAAGGGCGATAAGGTAGCCAGGTACGCATCCACAAAGGCAGCAACTCTCTCCCATCCGTATTGACAGGTAACAACCATAGCATTCAAGGCAACCAAACGACGAAAGAAGACAGACAATTATACCTGAAAATTATTAAATTACACACAAATAAGAAAAATGTTTTTTCTGAGATCTGAGACCAGCACGGCTCACTCTAACTACTCCATCAAAGCAAGAAAATATTCAAATAAGTATGTCCGCAATATATGGTCCGGATGTTGTTTAATTTGTAATCTAATTGATTTGTCTCTGGTTTACTTCTTGAAACGTAAAAAAAATCACCTGTAGTTAACATTTGGTGATTTCATGTAATTCACTTACCAAATTATACGCCATTGAAACTTAAGCGAAGCGCGATATGAACATCAATTATAGAGAGCAGCCAACTAAGCAACTCTACTCAACTCAATTATATGAGTGGTAAACGTTAGCGAAATAAACCAGTGTAACCCTCTATGAAACAAAGCCGATCTCTGCTTTACAAGAGAACATTTTCACCTTTGCATTACAACAGAACCTTTATAAGTGACGGGATGGACATCTGCTTTACTGGACAACGCTTTCATTTGAACGAAGAGGAACTTACTTTGACGCTCCAGCGTACACAGGCAGCACATCACTATTATTGCACATCGACAGAAGTCATGCAAGGTCGTGTTTTGTTTTATGTCACGTGACGTGTTCTCGACCAATCAGAACAAAACGATTTTACATGAGGTATAACAATCGAAAACCTCTAAACGAAAACTTTGGGGGAGTGGGGGAGGGTGTATTCATGGTATTCAATCAGAATGTGCCCCCCTTGTATGCATAGGGGGATGGTGCTGGACTATGATTTAAATAATGCATTAAAGGGAAAGATCACTAATTTTCGACCAAAGCTTATTATTTTATTACATATTTTTAAAAACAAACCAGTGTGTCCGTTTGATAATGGATGCATTCGAAAGCATCTTTAACAACACGGCGTATACATACTATTTATAATTTTGTTCAGTCGGCCATCTCCAATTTACAATACATGCAACCTTAGAACAATAAGGTGTAGCTTTCCACTATAGCGTTTTCTTAAACCTAATTTTACAACAGACGATGATACATGCATAACATGATTTTAAAGGAATGTGGGAAATACACATAATCTGCAAAACGTGTATGTGTACCATCACATCTTCCGGAGGCAGAGCGCTGGTAGGTGGACAAAGCATTTTGATCAAACGAACGAGGTACCAATATCTGACCACAGCAGCATGCATGTGAATTTCTACCTAATACATACAGATATGGACCTCTGCTGAAATTGTCCCTTGGGGCCATGAAATGGACGCAAAAAATGCCCTCGATCAAACATAGGAGTTACCACGTAAAACCGGTTTAAAACAAACGGGCATATCACATAGATTACTCAATGGGCCCTGTCAGACAAACTGTCTGCTGCAAACTGGGGTCCGTTAGACGCCCGAACTCAAGACACTAGACCTCTTGGTCTATATGAACACCAACAAATCGCTTTTACTGTCAAAATAAATGTAAGTAGTATACAAGTGTTCTCGTCGTAAGTTCATTGTCATATATTGCTTTGCTTTGATTTCATTTATTTTATTCTACTTTTTATTTAACTTTATCTATTTATTAATTTATTCAGTTCCTTACTTACTTTTTATGAGGTCAAAATATCAAGTGTTTACGGAATGTTTTTATAAGTGTTCTTAAAACAGAACCACACAGGCATATTTACTTACATGAGCTAAAGTCGTCAAAACAACCACATATTCCGGAGTTCCAGGGCCGGGACCTGGGTTCAGCGACAACAGGCTGCTGCATAATTATGGTGGTATTTGTCTGTAAAATAAAATCTTTTTCAGGATTTTGTAATTCCTCAAGGAGATGATGTCGTTTAATTAATTTGTAATTAAATATGTCAGTTTTGGATTTGATCTAAGAGTTGAAATATTTTCCGCGAGAAGCGTCTGGTTCACTCAACTTTTTATATGGCCAATTTAAGAAAACCAAGTTGGCTCATGCGTACATTTATAGACTTGCAGACTCGCAGATGTTTCTCAAATAACTTTTAAGAATGTGTCTGTTGTTATGAAAACCGATTTTCAATGTGACAGACTTGGGTTGCTATTATTCTTTTCATATTGTTACTACGTTTTTCCGATGGTAAGTTTAACAAAACAGAGTAAATTATCGACTCGTTAAAACTGTATAGTGATTCATCATTTCGAATATGTTCAAATGTAACTTTTGTGGATAAGTAAGTAGACAAACATAACCTTGTATATAGTACCAGTGTGGTTGCTTTTAAGAAATATATATATACGTGTATATCTGCTGTACTGATATTTTTAATTTTTGGCAATGGTTTTAAAATAAACCGAAATATTCAACTATCATTTACTCCAGTTGATTTAAACCGTCGCCGTCTTACCTCCATATTAGAAGGTATAGTTGCCTTGGTGATAAACCAGGACCATGCTTTGTAATGATAAACGGTCAAAAACCTCAAATTGTGCGGTCGTTCACCGTCGTTGTTCATAAAATACCAACTGTATAAATAAACCGGGACTAAGTAATGACGTCATGCAATTGCGGGTCAATGTAATTCTTTTTAAAGTTACTAACAAACTTATTTATTCTAATTTTAAAAAAAATTTCATTTTATGTTGACCCATATAACACATTTAAACCTTATTAAGCAGCTAGATTTGTCCTAACTGTGGTTAAGAATAGAGATCGTGACTGCATGGTAGAAAGTTATGGCGCAGTTCATCCCAAATCGGCAGTCTGCGTTGAAAATCTAGATGGTACTCGGCGGTTGTAAAATGCATTCATCCATGTGTATTTTTAGTTTGCTTTCAGTTGCTTTTGTTTTTGTTTGATTGGTGTTTAACGTCGTACTCAAGGCTATTTCACTTATGTGACGACGGATTGTCCACTTCACACTGATCCTGGGAAACCGGGAGTTGTTTCCAGAGCCACATCGTGTGACTCACTCGTATATCTGAAGGTCGACAAGTGGACTCAATCCTGTGAACGGTAAATCGAAGTAGAATTAGTAAGCGCACACGCTACCACTAAGCCATGGCCGCGAGCCCTGTTGTCAGTTGCTGCTGCTATAATGCTATTATTGTGCTTCTTCACAACAGCTTATAGTTTCTTCTGTCTGATTTTGTTTTCCTGGTTGAAATCAGTTTGATATATTTGAAAGAAAGTGGACTACAGGTAAGAACACGGTATCATTATCATTCTATTCCAGTATGGATATCCCAGCCAAACAGTATCTGGTTCAACATTTCATAATGAGAAAACCCATCATAGTATGAGGTTAAGCACCAATAGGCCACCAGCTGTATGCTGTATCGTTTCATTCCATTTCGGCAATCGGGGGGCTACGTTTTCTTTAGTAAGAATTATTTATCAAATATTGGATTAGTTAGAAATAAAAGTTCTCCATGTAACTCTTGCACATTACTGAGTAATGGCCAGCTGAAATGTGGATTATATTTATAACGAGTAGGGAGCATAAAGACCGCGTAACAGCCGTTCAATGCAGTGATCAGGCTGCCACGTGACTTGGTTTAAACATATCTTTATTTGTCTACGGAACAAAAGTAAGCAAAATGATTATAGCATTGCTCTGTTTGCAATCAATACATTATAGGTATGGCTTGTTGGGCAAGTACAAATATTGGATACAGTTTTTAGGTAAGAACAAAATGGAATAATTCAAAAGGATAAGATTTACCGGTACATTAGTACTGGTTACGCAATAGAAGTGAGAAAAACGAAATAGAGATATAGTAATAATAAATAAAATACAACACAAGCAGTATATGTGATTCTAAATGTAGGTATTACCGAACGATGTTTGCTGGGTAGGCTGGTCTGTAGGTAGGTCATGGGAGTGATTTCAACTAACGCGTTATGTTATACATAGGTATAAGTGCCAGTATGATATTGTTGGAAGTTTCATTGGTATATGAACCTTTTTGAAGAATTAATGTAACTGCACACCGCTTCAAAGATTATTTTGTTAGTACTTTTATTAACTGTGCTATCGCCAAAGAGTAGTAATGGCGAAGTAATTTCTCCGTTATAACTAGAGGCACTTATCTGTTCCATTAGAACAGTTCGTTGGTTATCATACAATGTACATTTTAATTGGCAGTGTTCTGCAGATTCTAAATTATGACCACAGATACAGTTTAGGTTTGTCGATATATGGTTGTGGAATAGGTCAACATTTAGACTGCTGCAACCATTCCGAAATCTGCAATACAGGACGTTAGCTAGTCGGTCACATACGTATTACTAAGTCGGTACTTTGGAAGTGTGGAATAGAGTATATATTTTACTTATAAATTTTGACGGTGAGCTTTCTGTTCGTATATTGGCAGGAAGCGAGTTCCAGTCAGCTGTAGTACGGGGTATAAAGGATTTTTTAAATAGTTCCGTTCTGCAAAGTGCAGTTGTTAACTGTTGTTGGTTTCGGATAACGTAAGGATTTCGCTCTGACACCAGGGGTGGAATATGTTCAGAAATCGTGTGTTGGTCTGGATTACTCAAAATTTTATGAAAATAGATAAGTCGGTGTATTTGGCGACGAGTAGTAAGAGGGAGTACTCCAGACTCCTCATATGGTTGGATTGTCAGTGTACTAATTGTCAGTCCGGTTATTATACGTATCGTTGTTTTTTCAATAGATTCTAGTGGATTCGTTTCAAAAATGGTGTCAGCATATTCAAGGGTTAAAACTTTTGAACATTATTTCTAAACATTTTCTATTTAATCTATATTTAAGCCCCGTTAGGATTGATACTTTTTTTAAATGCCTGTCCAATTATTTTTCCACGTGATTTTTCCAGTAACCTTTTGAGTTCAGAGTTATTCCGAGATGTTTGTGAGACTCGCATATTTGAATTGGGGAATTTTGAAATAACAAATTAAGACTGGAAGGGTTGTTTCGTCTACTTATCAGAAGTGACTTGGGTTTTTTGTGGGTTAGAATTAATTAACCATCTGATTGCCCACTGATCGATTTTGTTTAGGTCGTCTGTTTATATTTCTCTAAATGCCACATGACTTGACTATCCAATCGTCAGTGTCGTTGATGTTTTGGTTGTTGTCCAAGATGGCCGTGCCGCATGGGTCACTTGACACGATAGAAGGTATTTTGACTTTTTTATTTTTTCCTTTCTGAAATCATCTTTTCATAATCTTGATAATGCAATAAGTTTGACAAAAAAATTCAGTATTATAGAATGATTTTTTTAGATTTCAATTGTAAAATGTGTGCCTCAAAGACTTTGTGTATCGAAGGGCGGAATGGATTAACGTGATTATCTCACCTCAACTGACTGCCTGCTGACTATTACCACAAACCAATTAAGCCAACAGATCAATTGCATGACCGTTTGGGATGTGTATTTGAACTGAGCAGTAGACATGGAGAACAAATGTTTGTGGGGTTTTATACAAACTACTCATGGCCCCAGTAGGACTCCTGCTGATTGATAGCCATTAATAAAGGTGTGAACGAAATCTATGATGCCGACGTCACTCAAATTTCAGAGTTAAAACTGCCATTTAAAGACACCTTTTTAATTATGTATTAAAAAAACGAATGCACTAGATAAAACTCTATTTCGCCTTTTCATTCAATTCAAAAAACATGTTGTTTATTAAATTTATTGGGAGTAATCTTAAAACAATCCGGAATTCAATCATTTACACACGTTTAGGCTGTTTTTCTCAGCTTTCATTTTTCTTGATTTTTATCATTTAAATCGTTTATTTCTCGTAAACTATTTGCACTAAGTCTTTGAAATTTCGCACAATCTTGAAGCGATAATCTAAAAAACCGTCATGCAGTTTTGTTATATTGATTTTCGTTTTGAAGATATTTAGCAAATACTTTTTTGAGATCAGATTTTTCTTTTTTACATATACTTTTATCAATTGTACAAAAACTAACTTGAATTTGGAAAAACCCTATGACAGTATTTTAGTTTAAATACTTGTCTACAAACACATGCAAGTTTGAAAACAAAGATCTCCAACCATCTGAGAAAAAGATGAGTTACAAACAAGGATCTATTGTTAAAAATTATTTGACGTTTTTTCTTCATTAATGCCATTATTAAATAAAATGAGTTTAGAATCTTGAAGTCCTCCGCTTTCTAAATATATATGGTGGTAATATAATCATCCTTTGGAAATACCCGCAAAAAAACACGAAAAGATAAGGGTCGCATGTTTTACCCTTAACTGTGTTCAGTGCCGGAAATCACAATTATACGCAATCGATTCAGTTTATAAATCCATACTTTCTCTGAATCCGGAATAAAGTTCTACCTAACCCATGCTTTGTTTAATAAAAAAACCTGTCCTCAAACACGAAAGATCCATTTCACTTTAATAATTATGGAGGCTTTGAAGTTTCCCATGCGGGTAAACAATGGGCGGTTGGCTTTGTTTGTTTGTTTGATTGGGATTAACCGATAAAGTTAAGGTTATTCTACTCATATGACGGAGGAGATTTCGTGTGACGTGTTTGCTCCGAGAGCACCAGGGCAACAAGAAGCTTGCCTTCAGCCGATTTTTTGGGGACATATTTGTACTACGTCTTGTGAATATCCTGTCTTTGTTTGTTGTCAGTGGCGAGAATTCCGTCACCAGTTGGACGGGTATGCCGACATATGAGTGAAATAACAAAATTAAATCTAGAATATCTATTACATTAGGCAACATCAAACAACAAACAAACCCAGTTAATGCAGTAGTCTGGTGCACTCATAACGTTTTATAACCCATTCGTTGATAAATCAGATTAGACTCCTGTCACTTTCATTTGCCCGACTTATATTCATCGTTATTATTTAACTACGGCGTATAGTGTTTATCGGATATACGATTGGCTGGGTCCATATTGTTGGAAAAGAGAGAAGGCACTGTTGGCAACGAATTACACACAAGGATCGATTTACTTCCGTGTTACATGTATTTCGCGACCCAGAATTTCGCTCAAACTCTTACATGACAAATGTATATATTCGCTTTACACGAAAACCGTTTCATGTTTCAGAGAAATAAAGCTTCGTTGATCAGAAACAAAGCCAGCTTGCTCAGGCTGATTAGGTTTGTGCACTTATAGAACAAGTACGGTCGAACTATTGATCTGTAATTATAAGAGGTAAACATCCCGTTCCGATAGATTCAACCATATTGCATACATGTTATATTTCCTAAATTCTGCGAAACTGGCGTTACACTTCCAGGAATGCCAAGTACAAATTCATTGATTTGGATAGGAATTATTGACTCAATTTTTTGATACTGCCATCGAAAGAAATACAAATTTGCTAATGCATAAGAATTACAATCCAGACATTGTTACGACACAAGATCATTACACAATAAGAAGACAAAATCTGAATGACATTAGAAATTGCAAGGTCATCACAAAAAATGAAATGACAAGATCATAACAAATCTATAATAAAATCACAAGATCCTTACGGAAGTGAAATTAAGCCCAAGATCATTAAACAATTAGAATAAAATCACGGCATTAAAGCATTGAAATAAAATCACACGATCATTATGAAATTTAAAAAAATCATAAGATCAATAAAAAAATATAATAAAATCACAAGATCATTATGAAATTTTTAAAACATCACAAAAATTACAAAACTGTAATAAAATCACCTGGCCATTGAACATTTCGAATAGAGTCACAATATTATTACGCATTTATAGAATAAAATGACAAGAGCATTAAACAATTAGAATAAAATCATTATATCATTACATAATTAAAATAAAATCACAATATCACTAAAAGATATAACTAAATCACAAGATCTTTACGCAATAAAAATAAAATCACAATATCATTACACAATAAAAATAAAATCACAATATCATTACACAATAAAAATAAAATCAGAAGATCATTACACAATAAAAATAAAATCAGAAGATCATTACGCAATTGCAATAAAATCAAAAGGTCATTAAACAATTAAAATCAAATCAGAAAATCATTAGCTCTGATAGTACCAGGGCAACAGGAAGCTCCCTTCCAACTAGCCATAACAACGGTTATATGACGGACCATTTGAGATCATAGCATGGCAAGATCAGGTGTATTGCCTTTGGTTGGACACGTGGGCTAATAAATTTGATCACATACAGATCGTATATATTGGTTTGTCTGATATCATGTGTTACGCATGTAATGAGTTTTATAACCCCATTGAAAACCAACCTTCTATATGAATTATACAATCACTTGTGCTATCACTATAAATTGCTCTAGCTTTATTTTAAAATCATTTTTGATTATACACAGCAAAGTTGTATATCTTGCTGGTGTTCATACAATACAATTTAAAATTGTCCTAGAGTAACGTTTTTTCTATATCACGGAGGCTTATAAAGAGGTCATAGAACTTTCGAACGAAAAGCTGCAATTCAGTGAGCTGTTAAAATGATTATACCATTATTCACAATAATCGGAACAATTGCCCTTTCAAACTATCAAAGAGTCCCAATTAACGCAAAAGCTATGAAGCCAATAGTCTTTTTAAGATGGATGTATGATCTAGCTAGTGAAAAGTCAATGGATGTTTATCTAGTTAAAAGCATCTACGCGAAAACACAACCCCCCATGCTGGTTGTCACTTAATGCCGCGTGCCGAAACAGCTGACAAAGGTGTACTAATCTGAATACCATTAAACGAAGGTTAAATTATTTGAACGGACCCAAAGCTTTTTTTCATTACGCCGATGACAGCGTGCATGTACATTGGTATAGCTATAGCCATGGTAGAAAAGTCCTACTAGCAAATTATATTTTTTCACAGAGAGGAAACATTTACAAATTTGCTTAAATTTTTCTCGAAAAAAATTGTTTCTGTACACCTTACGCATTCCAGTTAACTCCAAACACAACCAAATTCCCTTAGAATCATAATTCAATATTCAAAAATCATTATTCCAACCTGGCATTACAATATATTGAAATCCCAGATTACAACCCCTTCGATTCAAAACGTAGCGTGAGAAAAAAAAATCATATTGGATTACGATTGAAATGGATTATGTGGTGATTCTAGCTGTCTGTTGATGTAAGGTTGACGGCAACACTATTTCTGGGAGAAAGAGCGTAATTCACTGGACGAATTATTCAATATTAGACCGGCAGCCCAGAGCGTTTTGATCAAACGAACGAGGTACCAATATCTGACCACATGAGTATGCTTGTTGTAA
>JAQQZZ010128276.1:0-14004 GCA_030265115.1 Mopalia vespertina | reverse complement strand
TGTGGTGAAGCAAGCTGTATGCGTGCCTCATCAAGACAAAGAGTTAATCCGGTCATTATTAGGGCAAATCAAGGCACGTGGGGTGCACTTAATGCAAACTTTTTACAAAGTTATCCAAATTAATTCAGTAGGGTTTTGTTTATTGTGAACTGTCAAGTTGTCAACGCTTTCAAAAACATGAGCTAAAGAAGACCATAGAGGCCAACAGTGCTTTTGATTGGCTGTAGAGCCAAACCATGTTTATCGATCTTTTGCACTTTTGATAGTTGAGTTTTTTCCTTCAAATTTACGTAATAAGTGAAGCAAAAATTGGTTCATACTTAAATAAACTTAGATTATGGTCCGTCTAACATAACAAATATTTCTTACAGCGTATGAGAATCCTTGTATAGCTATGGCTTAGGGCTTGTATATTAAATACACTGTAAACACCATGTAGGCCTATACATGATCTTTAGTTTGCTTGAACGGTGAAAAATTAGGGCTGAGTATATATATATAAACTCTTCATTTATTCAAAATATAATATCAGATACATGTAGTTGTACCTCAAGACTTACATGTAACAAGATGCCATAGCTTTTGGCTGACACATTACATGTACATGTATATTGTATGTACAGTGTCTTTTTATTAAACTATTCATTGAAACAGGGACATTTCATGAACCGCACAATGTCCAATGTCATGGAATGCCATTTACTGCATTTTTTAAGGACAGATTTTAATCTATGGAACAAGACAGTACTGGAGAGCTTATTTCAATTAGAATAGGAATCCTGTTTAGCCATAAAAGGGGTATTTTGTTATTTTTGAGCAGTGTCACCAATACTGTGAATAAATATGGTAAACATATTTGTGACTGTCCCCACAGAGCTAGTCTGTTTACCATGTAGTTATCTGGACCTGTCACAGACCGTGTGGTTAACATATACGCTTTTATTTATTTATTTTACTGTTCTTTTCTGAGGCCCTGTTCTCTGTTGATTGTTTTGTTTGATTGGGGTTAATGCAGTTCTTAAAGTTATTTCCCTGATTGAATTGACCGCATGCTGTCCTTATGGATGAACGAAACCACCTTTCAGACTGGCAACAAACAAACCCAAGATAGGACAAGACAGAGCAATAACTGCCTGCTGATCACTGTTTGATCAGAAAGATTGATTGATTGGTGTTTTACGCCGTGCCTGAGGGTATTTCACTTCTATGACGGCGGTGTATCCAACAATAATTGGTACTAGCGCAGGGGCTTAGCCAGAAATCAACAGTATGGTGTCTAATAGGGTCATTTTGCTTCACCTTTTAAGTAACCTTATCTGTTGCATGTTGAAGTTTCCTAAAACAGGGTGTCCAAACAGGCAATTTTTCAATTCAGGGTGTCTAAAGGACAGGTGGACACCCCTCTGCCTAAGCCCGTGTACTAGCACAACCATAAAATCAAAAGGTGTTTTGATACTGTTGGAAAGTGAATCTTCCTCCAGTGCTAAGTAAAGGCAGCATTGCTACTCTTCAAATGTTGTCAGAAAGAATATTATGGCTGTTGTCTGAAAGATACGCCATAAGCCTAGCAGAGCTTGACACAAAGTAATAAACTATACCTGTATAATAGTCACTGAAGATTGTACTAACTTTATAACGGAATTGGCAATGTGTCAGCTAGAGCATTAAAACCAACCACACAGAGACATGTCTGGCAACATATCAACAGGGATTGCGGTCTACTAGAAACAGCTTCACCTACATTAAACAAACTTTGTTACACCAATTCAAGCTAATCTTTGTTTTATAAAAACAAGGAATTTTTTTTTGGTAATCTAGGGATAAATGTATTTTGGCAGATGACCTAGAACAAGGTAATGTTTTTACTGTACTCCACATGGCTCTGCATCAGTGGAGTGGTTAACTGTGCACATACTCATTTATTTATTGGACAGGCAGTGAACACTTACTCTAGGGCATAACATTTATATAATAATAATATCATTTTATTTCACAAGTATTTTTTTTTTTAATTTTCGCTCTTCCTTGTAACCTTTAATAAATATATATAGATCTTTTAATTGTTAGGGTTTGGTAAGATATCCAAGAAGGATTGTAAAACCTACAAAATTATTAAATAAATACTGCTTCTCGAAGTTCCAATGAACACCCTAGTTATGAAAATTAGTTCTTTAAAATCTAGTTCTGTCAAGCAGGGGCTTAGCCAGAAATCAAAAGTATGGTGTCCAAAATGGTCACTTTGCTGCACTTTTCAAATAACCGGGTATCCAATTTTGACAGTTTTCCTATCTCCTGCATGTTGAAGTTCCTTGAAACAGGGCGTCCAAATGAGGCAATTGTTACATGTATAATAATAATAATAAAAACTTTATTTAAAGAGGGTCTACATGCAGTTTTGATGACACCTGGTAAGCTGCAGCTTATCTAACCCAGGGCCCTCACTTAAGGGTGTCCATTTGGATGGGTGTCTGCCTAAGCCCTTGCTGTCAAGAAGTGAAGCAAACTAGAGCCCAAACGGCTTACTGTATCTCTAGACTACAAGGTATTGATACTAGATATTTCCTTCAATGGGAATTTTCTTCTGCAATAAAACCTCTAAAGTTTCCCAAAATTTTACATTCTGTTAAATGGTCATGCAGGAAAAAGTTGCAAAAATGTCATGACAAAATATTTTCAACATTTCAACCCCTGGGTCCTGGCTATAAGCTTACAGCACATGTCCAAAAGAAAACATTACAAACATCTAGTATAAGCAGTTATAGCTTATGCCAACTGGCCAAGTGCCAATGATTTCCTCAAATGGTGAGCTGTATTAAGAATAGCAACCTCGATCAATCAATTATATGAGATTGGTTTGTCTGGCCAGCTAAAATCCTCCCGTATCCACGGTCAAAACCCTGCCAGTGCTAACTCTAGCTTCACCTTTAACAGCCTTGCGTGCCAGGAGGCTGTTTCCTTGTAAACACCCTACCTGCCATTGGTTGAAAGAGACAGAAGATATACATGTGCTGTAGAAGGTTCCTCTGTACAGTTATGTAATACTCTATGCCCCGGATGTTCACAGCAGACACTGCATACTGTACACAGTTAAAAGATACATCACACATGATCTAAGGTGCTGGCAAGTTAAACACACATATGGATTGTAGAAAGAATTTGTATACATGTAGCCTGTTTTTACTCTCTGAAGGGAGTCTTAACTATTACATTTGATAATTTTTAATGCAGATAAAGAAAATGAGCTTGCCTCCATGACTGACCAAGATTCCAACTCAGTTCTGGCTAGCAGCGCCAGCACTCTTAGTTATAAGCAATAGTAAATTATTTGAAAAAACAACTGAATTTATTTTAAGTAACCAATTTGATATGGTCCAATGTTGAAAAGCAAAAGGTAAAATATATATATAATAAAATGACTACCATGGTTGTACGAATGGGGTTGATGACCTTTATTTCCCTCCCCTATTGATTTAACATAATCACTGAGGGATCATTTCATTCACACCCTGCTGCAGACTAATACATTAGTAATACTCCACTAAGTAATCGTATTAACGCGCTAACAGTCAATGCTCTTGTTCTAACCTCAAGTGGTACTCCTTCATCAATATTTCAAGAGCAAGGAAAACAAAAAATATGTCAAATCTTAACCATTGCATGTCATCCTTGTACACCTTACTGTTAGATGTGTAGATGTTTAAGCCGGCTTTGATTTAGATACTTAGGAGTGAATGGTTTGCTTTTAACGTTAAAAAAAAGGCAAATGCACAATTTTGAAGTTTAAAAAAATACAAGAGTAACTAATATATCAAAATAAAAGTATTTGGGCCAAACAGTTTCTCAGACAATTACATTGATAAAATGGACGTTTTTATTTTATTTTATATCTTTAAAATTCAATTGTATTTCACCTCATACAAGAAAAAATAAAAATGTTAAGCTCGTCAGCCATGAGAATTAATACAATTTTACTTTAAGAACCAGACAGTTCATTGAATAGTCAAGGTGTAAAAATTTTGCTGAGTATACGGAGAAGATCTGCTGGTAATAGTTTGACAAACTTTAAACCATAGAAGAAGTAGACCATAAGACTACATTGGTGGGGGGCATTTTATTTGGTCCTTTGATTAGTCATTATGATCAGAATACATAATGTTGAAATCACACTGCGATTTTTAGTGGAAATGGTATGTTCACATTATAGTTACAGGCGACGGACCAATTCTACAATTAGACCAATTAAAGAATTAAAGGTACTAAGAATATAATTGTACATGTGTTACCTTGCATAATAAACAGTTTTGAAGTTTAATAGTAGGCTAATCATTGGACTAAATTCCGATTGAAAAGCAGGCTTCACACGGGGTACAGCGTAAGCAAGCACTGCCTGGTAAGTCCTGCGCATCCAGCGGGATATGACATGGGCAAATCAACTACAATCAACCTACTAATTGAAGTCCGTATTTTTCAAGAAATATTATTGTAGGAGTCAATAAAGCAAGAGCGTAGATCTCCAAGAGAACAGCATTGATTTCATTGGTTGATTCTGTTTTTTGTCTCTCGACCATTAGCGCCTCTGAGAATGCCTTTACTTTTTTTCAATGGTTAAAAAAAGCCTAGCGCAGACCTCAGAGAGAGCAGTGCTTCATTTGATTGGTTTAAACTTGTATACTTGCAAATTTGTTAAGTGTGTTTAAGCCACGTCTGGAACACCAATGAACTACATGTACGTTACAGCTGCATACATGTATGTTAACAGATGTTTTGTAAATTGTATATGAGCACCTGGGATTTGACGGAAAATATAGCAAGAAAACAAAGGCAATAGAAATTAAAGGTAGATTTTTTAAACTTGACAGAAAGCAGAACGTTGTACTGGATTTTTTTATACATGAAGTTATAAGATCGATGAAATCCATAACTCCTACACATTAAATAAATGTCTATTTTAGAGCTCACATCCTTAGCAGTACAACAATAGGTATAGGTAACCTATTATGAAATGGAGGAGTTGGGCTAATTCCTGACTAGGCAATGAACTTAATGTGCATGTTTGGGGCTCACGCACACCCACTCAAGGCCTTAGCCAGGAATTGAAAACTGGCAGTCCACTATCCTAGCAAAATAAGGCCGGGGTCTAGGGGCCGCCCAGGCCCCAGAAGCCCTGGCATTCTAGATTGCTGGAAATGTGTTCTCATGCGTTCTCATCGATGAGAATATCTGTAATGCCACATATCACTGAACTGTTATTATCGAAACTTTTGCAGCTGCAATAGAAAACTATCAATAATTTTGGGGTGATGCAATAGTTTTGCAAAAATATCAATACATTCAATAATTGACCTGTTTCAAGTAAGACATTGCATGTTTGCCATCTGGTATATTTTTCCCTCTATCCATTCAAATTGAGCACTTAAAGATCATGGATAACCTACACAAAGCTAAAAGGTTTATAAATTAACTGTGCATCATGGTTACTGAACTAAATTGACAATGACCTAATAATACCTAATCGTGTATTGCAATTAAACATATTTTCTGAAACTTCAAAATACATATTCTGTGTCACATGTACACAACATCCTGCCCACGGCACTACTGCAATTTAGTATCTCAATAGTCTTATGGACAATAGCAATAGTCAAATAATTGGCAGATACCTGGATTTAAGATTTAGAAGGGCTATCAGTTGAGACATTTTTGTTTATTAGTATCTTCTATTTATAAAATGTCTATCCCTGATAACTCTATTTCAATTTTGTCTTGTAGGCTTGTGATAAGCTTATGGCAACGGGCTAGGGACAGTTAATTTCAATAAATAAAGTTAACAAAAAATTGTTGTCCTGGTTAGCAACAGAACAATTCACCAACAGACTACATGTATGTTGTGAACTATTTTACTGACACTTTACAAATTGCCATGCTTGTACATACCATATGCTAAAAAAAAAACAGCTGGTGTTAATCCCAAAGCAGCTGATAGTCACTGTCATTGACTAGTAACTCACATTACCCCATGCTTTCAATCTATTGTCTTTACATAGTGTTAGCCAGTATGTGTCTTTGAGACACCCAAGAAGCTATTTGAGACACCAGCAAAATTTAAGATAGGGGAACAGTAAAATGAGACACTCTGTTTCTGTAAAAATGGTGATTTGAGACACCCTCTTCTTGATTTCTGGCTAATACTAGAGGTCTTTATCGACCCCTGTTCAGTCTTATAGAAATTTGTACTTTGAATTGAAGGATCTCAGATCCTGGAAAACATCATGTTTTAATATTTATCTTATTCCAGGTTTATTTGAACATGTACATCAAGCAAGCAATAATTTTGAAATTTGTGTCCATCAAAAATTTTAAATTGTTTTACAAGTTCTTGTTTGTTTTTGACAGTTAAATATATTATTAGATAGTTGCCCTGTTCATTTACACTAACAAAAGCTGTAACTGAGCCAGAATATTATTAACCTTTCCAGGGCAACCGTCTAATGATATTATAGAATGTAGAGAATGTAAGGAACAGGCCTGGTTTTCTGGCTAGCATTCCAGATACAAGAAGGACTCCGGTTGCAAAACAAGCAGAGTTCAAGCAGGATGCTGGCCCATCATCAGAGGGTAGGCAGAATCAATGCCTGGGTAGGGGGTAAAACGATATCTCAATCATCAGACACAGAGTCAGGGATAACTCCAGTATTAATAGGCATTGCTCTACTGGCCTTTATAGTGTATACTGAGGTAAACAATATACTTGAAAAAATATTTTAAAAAACCAAGTTGAGTGTTAAATACTATAATTTCTGTGATAATAATATACATGTAGGGTCTCCTTGACAAACAGATCCCTGAACAAGTTTTCATCATTTTTTAGAGATTGAATCATGTTAAAGTGTAATATGTGGAGAAAAAAATTTGTATATCGTACTCGACTACACCACCAATTTCTGTCTGTATATAAGCGAACGAAATCTGTTTGACCCTTTTGCTGGGAAAAAAAACCCTAAAACGATCTGGGAGTGTCATATTTGAGTATCCACTTTACACGAGGGGAGTACATCATTCCATATTTAGTGTATCTTATTTTATACGTTATACATGTCGTTCATTGTTCAGCAATGTCTTCATTTGAAAATGTTGCTGCCTTTTGGTCAAATCTGCGCACTTTACACAGGTAACATTTGCACCCTTGACCTCCTACTCGAGTAAGTAACAGCAAGCCAGTTACATGTAGTCTGAGCTGCTTCCTGTTGCAATTTTAAAATACAATATGGACAAATAAATATATACTTTGATTTATTTGTTCATTTGTTGTGATCATTTCACTTCTATGACCACTTGCCAGCCTAATGGATGAAGGGCTCGAATCCAGGACATTTGCCCCTATGGTTATTTGTCCCTGTGGACATTTGTCCCTGTGGACATTTGCCCCTGTGGACATTTGCCCCTGTGGACATTTGCCCCTTATAATGTATTCATGAATTTATGTTGCATGTTCTTTTAATTATAATAATAAGTTATTTATGGATGGACAGCCCCTTGGAGAGTAAACATTTTTCATTTTTTTTATTATTTCATTATTAGAAGATTTTCTTTTATGTCCTTCATTTAGCGAAATAATAATATGAAAAGTCTAGTTAGAAGTTATTGAATTTTAAGTGTAAAAATTGAGATTCAGTTCATTGTAAGAAAAGATAAACAAATTACCAGTACCCTGCTGGCTAAAAGCGGAC
The DNA here is from genome assembly GCA_030265115.1 of Mopalia vespertina. NCBI lineage: Eukaryota > Metazoa > Mollusca > Polyplacophora > Chitonida > Mopaliidae > Mopalia > Mopalia vespertina. The sequence goes on along the minus strand of JAQQZZ010128276.1, from coordinate 6,277 downwards.
ACCCCATTTTTCATACGACAACGATAGAACGAACACCTATCCTCAAATTGTCCCCACACCCTGCATAATCGGATTTATTTATATATATAGGGGCAAATGTCTGGGCACCAGCTCTACCCTTGACACCACTGCCAATACACCTTAACAAGATAGGAAAAAGATATAACAAACAGATAGGTTTCATGTAGTTCTTTATCTCTAAGAGCACCAAGGAAACCGGAAGGTCCCTCCCAGGCCCCACCTATACTTTGAAATTATGGAGTCTATGCTTCATGTTGATTGGACATCAAAATTCAAAGGGTGGTATTAAATGTCACCATGATATGCACTATTGACTATATGTAGTTGAGATCCTGTTTGTGCGAAAAATTGGGGTCATTCACTATAAGGCCATTCACCTCAATTCTTGTCAACATCAACAACCCAATTAAAGTCAGTACCTTTGGGACTTCTCCTAGCATTTATAACACACAATCATGTACAACAAATGCACTATGGAAATATATATAACTCAATATGAATTTCCCCATTCATGTCAAACAAGTTCAAAAATACACCATGCAATGTACAAGTAGAAGTAATAGTACCAAAACTTGAGCTCATAAGAGAGTGTAAAAATATTTTACATAATAATGTGCTGGAATCTCTGAAAGAGCTGTAGGCTAACCTGACCTCCTAAACCACAGTGACATACATTTGAATGTACTGTACATGAAATGCACTACTTTGTTTATTCTACAGGACATTCACCGCTAAGCTCAAGGTTCAGCAAATTTGTATTGAGGTCAAAAACAAAGATAATGAACATCATGATATTTTAAATTTAAGGATATTTATGCTTTCAGTGCATTGGGAAAAAAATCAAATTAAATAAATAAAAATAAAAAAAATAAAAATAAAAATCTTGAAGTTATATCCAAGGCAGTTCCTTAAGTCCATTTGGTTTGGAAAATGTATGGCGCCAACAATATTATGTAACCAAATTAATGTAATCAAATTCCTATTTTTGTAACATCTGTGTTAAGATCATGCCAGGAAGGGGAACTGCCTATGGTTTTATGTAGGATAAGGACATGGGTTTTTTTTCTATAAACTGCCCTGATATTGATGACAATGTTGTGGTAGAGCAAGGAACCCAATGCCATTGAGAGCATGACAGGTCTGTTACAATAGTACAAATAGTTATTTATGATGTATAGATTTACAGGTCTTTTCAGAATTAAAATATTGGAATTTCTGTAGAACAGCTCTTTTATTTAAATTTTGACTGGCATCTTAGGCTGTTATTAAGTGTATTTGACCAGCAGGACATTATAGACATGCCATCCAACATAAAAAAGCATTTGTTGCATAATTAATGTTCAATAAAGGAAATGTGACTAAGCTTAGCACATACTGATCTGAATCACTCTGGAAAAAAGCTTTCTTTTGGCAAATTATGGCGAAAAATGAATGAATATTTTTGATAAACTGATAATGAAGTGAAGCACTTACCTTGGATGGTTCTCTTAAAGAAAGCTTTACAAGCCTCACAAGAGGACACTCCGTAATGATAACCAGAAGCAATATCGCCACAAACTAAACAAATTTTCTTGGGACTGTCCGCTGCTTCCTGATCCGATGACAGAGAGCTAGAACAGTAATCAGTTTTACAGCCCTCCGTACTACTGGGAGAGCTACAAGGGTCAATACTTTGCAAAAGATCTTTGTTTTCTGAGGGGTAGGTGTGGTCCGGACTGTAATCCTCATGATTGCTGTAATCAGGAAGAACCTCTCGTCCCAAGAAACTATCCTCAAGAGATTGTTGAGAGCAGCGGCCGAAGAAAGATGGGCTCCCCGGCTCACACTTGATGTTTAACTCCAGGTCCATAGCAAGGGACACTGGCATGGTGAGCAGGTCGTCCAGCTTGACGACTGTGGCCAGCTCACAACTTCAGAAAACACTATTATGTACCAATTCTGAAATCATAACAAATATTTATTTGCTTGGTTTGTTGCATTATTTCCTTGCCAGCAAGTGAAGCAGAACCCAAATTAGAATTTAGCCTATCTAAAGTCACCAATGGACCTCTCCTATCTATACTGAGAAGACAGAGCCCCAATAAACTTAAATAGAATTGAGAATGATTATTTAACGGCATTTCACTTATATCAGAGCATTTTACACATGAACATACCCATAAATGTGAAGAGTGTTGCTCTTTTGGAAAATGAATGTTTCTCAAACTTCTTCCACTGCTAGACCTCCTAACTGATCGATACATACATGTACCACCCTCATCTGTACAGTTACAAGTAACAATATTAAATGCAGTCAGCAATTTCATATCAGTGATCACTTGTTTACCCCATTAGCCAGATTTGCAAAATGTTTATGGGAAAAAAGTGAGTTTTTTGGTACTTTAAATACATTTTTTACACTCACATTTTATGACATGTATCACACATGTTTGTTCCTACATGTAATCATAATGTAATCTTTGAGACACCCAGTTTCAGTCAAATTTAACATGGGAAAGATAAGGAAACAGTAAAATGAGACACCCTGTTTCTGTTAAAATGGTGATTTGAGACACCCTCTTCTAGATTTCTGGCTAATACTATATGTTCTTAATATAAAATAACATGCTAAGTAGAGCTATAGAAACACTCTGTAACTTGCCTCTATAATTATCTTACTCAATAGTCTAGCAGATAACCGTACAAACATACATATTTACAAAAAAAAACACTTATTGCATTACTGAATAAACTTTAGCAGTAGTCGCACTATTGAAGGCTCTCCACACATTTGTAGAATGATATTTTTTGTGTCAGGAGTAGTAAAAATAATGGCTGGAAAGTATGCAATACTACATGTAACAAACAACACATGTAGAGGAAAATCATTACATTTGAATAATCTGGGATTATTGATATCACAATAGGGTCAATCTCAAATCCAGATTAATGATTTTCTCCAATACATGTACATGCATGTACAATATTTTAGATTAGTTTAAGTGTCTGCCTTTAAATAAACTCCTATATCACACGTACCTAGTCTGTACTGAAGGTCTAAATAAATGAAAGAACTGCAAATGTTCTCCCATATCTAGTCTATATAAAAGACCAATATAAGAGTTCAAGGAGTTGGCAGCCAGTGCCAGATTGGTGCTTAACACTGTACCCAAGGGTTTTCACGTGTTCAACTGTAAAAGACCACATTAATAATCATATGATACAGGACGTTTTTTCTTTGTTGTAAAAATAATATTCAGCCATTGCTAAATAGAACAAAGTGAATACACTCAGAAGATACTGTCTTCAGTCAACCAATAAGACAGTATAAGCACAGGGTACAGACCAGACTAAAAAGTGTATATGTTATTTACTTTGAAGGGAGCCACTAAAAAAATCAACGTATTCTGCCTCTTGGCACAGGAAGGAAAACCTGTGGGTGTACACCATGTATATGGTTTAATGCCTTACACAAAGTTGGTTACCCATTTCATTCATAATTTTGTCCCAGGCAGCCAAGTGGGTATAGGTAACAACTACACATATCAATGGCAACAAACATTGCTCGACTAATGATTGACATCACTGTCAATGGTATTTCACTTTAATATAGGGCAACTGTTTATTGCTGGTTATGGGTGAATCCCTGAGAATACATGATCTCATAGAGTGAAATCCCCTTTAACATCCAGGGTGAAAATGGTGCCTGGCCAGTAAATGATAGAATATAAGACAAGCATACATTTATGAGGTGTTGTACATGTAAGTCACTGGTGTTAAAATGCTAAAATCCTAGGTCCTTTTTTGTGTATGTAAAATAGAATAGGGCTAACATATGTGAATAAATGATCGTATTTATTATTTACCAATATGAAAACTTTTGAAAGGTCACTCTGGTGACTCATGTGAGTAATGTATAGGTGAATACACTAATCTTTTTTTTTATTAATTAACACAGAATTAAAAAAATACATTTATTCTTTATGTTAAATAACCTATTCAATATTGCCGGCGACAGGAGGATTTTATTTTCACCTGTCGCTTGTGAAAATCCACTTGTGCACAATGACTGGTACACATGTAGATTGTAGGGGCTAAAGTATGGTGTCCAAAATTGTCATTTTGCTTCATTTTCAAATAACTGGGTGTCCAATTTTGACAGTTTTCCTATCTCTTGCATGCTAAAGTTTCTTAAAACAGGGTGTCCAAATGAGGCCATTGTTCTCTTCAGGGTTTTCATTAGGGGTTTTTACGTGTTCCGATAATCAATGAAGTTTGTGTTTTAAAGCAATTTTGCTTTATTTTTCAACTAGGCACATTTATTTATTTAAAAAATCAGGAAACTAGGGGAAAATGCAAATGTTAGGTTCCCTCACAAAATTTTAGAGGACCGATTTTGAGGTTATGCCGGAAAAGATTACAGCACAGGCCTGTTAACATCACAACTAACAATCATTAAACATATAATATCAGAAAAAAGTTATAACTCATACATCGTGCAATATGACAAAATGTTACTCAGCAGATTCAAAATTTAACAGAGTATGTTTTGCGCTACAAGTATATAGCTCGGAGAGCATCAGAGCTCCCTCCAGCCACTGGTTTTAATAAAGTGGGTTATTTCAGAAGTGACACATGTGATGAACATGTAGACCAGACTGAATAAGAATAATGTGTGTCATACCTCACAATAATCACAAGTAAGAGAATCTTACATCATATGACAAGCAGGTTATATGCACATGTAGTTCAGGGAGGCTAAACATCAGTCTGTCACATGTATGTAAAAGCATAAACAGTGCTGTATGGCAAAGGGAAGTCAAATTTGTTCAGGACTCAATCAACCGGTTACAGGTGCCTGCCTGTCTGACTATGCATGCAGAGACTTAAAAAAAATTGTAGCTGAATTCACTGATATTTAATTCATTCATTAAAAAGCATGTGCAAATTTTATCTTATAAATGTTTACAAAATTATTTGCTTTTACTTCAATTTCGCTGCATCTCAAATGAAGGGACGCCACCATGTTCTACACTAAGTCACTAACCGTCGACCAATGGCACTGCGAAATTCAATTTAGTGCGAGGATTTCAATTATATTTCTGATTGATGATTGAAAATATCTTGGAGTGTTTTCTGATAAACTATTCAGGGAATCCACAGAATTTTAGCAAACCAAAGACTACCTGTTAGTCTTCAGCTGTTAGTCTTCAGAAATCGTGACTATGACCAGTCAACGCGACAACAGATATTTATCGATGCGTGGAAAACCCAGTTTCCTTGGCTGGTGAAAAAAAACATCGCTGATCCCTATAAAGACGCTAACGAGGAGAAATTTTATAATCATTTCACGGGTTTGAATTATAAAGAATGCTTGAGGCATAAATGAATTAAACTTAGTGCAGGATTTTGCAGGGGCTTAATAAAAATCGTAAGCCTTTGTTTCTCTTATGTCTCATAAAATGATTAAAGCATAAATGTCATAATGTTAAAAGACAGAGGAAAGGACTAGAACATGGTCTTAGTAACTGAACTACAGTGCTTCTGGTTACTGGGGCATGTTGAGTATATTGGGGGCAAGCAAATTTCAAATATCACATGCCCACAGGGCATCCTGTGAAAAGGCTAAGGTAACAGCACTGACAAGATTGGAAATTCATACAATTGATGTTTTGTGACACAAGCAAAGATGTAAATAGACTAGAGACTTCAGAAACTATGATAGTAGGTAAAAATGTGCGTTTGCACTTAAGACTTCAACCAGAGCGAGTAGAAGGGACCTAGGTCAGTGAACCAATAAAACCAGTGGAAGATTAATGCAAAATCCATTGAAGACCACCTGGGCAACAGAAATGTCCCTCCAACTGCCCTTAAGTTTTTGTAAGAATGATACTTTTAGGTGATTTTTGCAAATTTGCATATTAAATGGTGACCAGACAAGCCATCTGGCAAATAAATATTTACTGAAAAATATTTCCCAGAAATTGGTGTTCTGTCAGCTGTATGTTTATGGCCAATATCTTATACTTTTCAGACTGAAGCAGCCAGAAAAGAAAAAAATTTAAATAAATTCAACATATGAATTGTACGCCTACTGTCAATCTTTGTGTTTAAGGAAAGAAACATTTCTACCATAATTTCTACAGTTCATGTTGACAATATGTATAATGTCTGTTTTCTTCACTAGTGCTGAAACGGTTAATCGGGTACTCGTGAACGGTTACAAACTTGAAGGTATTCGAGTAGTAAAATCGCTAACCGAATAACCGAAAATTTG
>JAQQZZ010128265.1:0-14004 GCA_030265115.1 Mopalia vespertina | reverse complement strand
ATAAGGTAGCAAGTACATGACTAAAGTAAAACAAATACTGCAATGTGTATTTTTGGGTTTCCCTTCACTCGGTAATTCTACACTAAATACTATTGTTCATTTTGAAAGTTGTTTAAATATAAATTTGAGTTTAATCAAGGTGTCATGTCTCAATTATTTAGTTTAGCTACCTTACACCAACTATCAAAAGTAATGGCTTTGTGTGGGGCTCTCGCATGTAATTGGATGGAGCTGGTATCAAGTACTGTGGGTTCAAGAGCAATACCATGACGACCACCATGACAACACAGGACTATCACAACACATAAAAGCACAAGAAGCAACAACAGATCGGCTTATTGTTGACCTTTAGCTCCGAGAGCGCCTGAGCCCAGTTGATCGAATGACAGTTAGTCACTAACACCAAATTAAACTAAAGAGAGCGGATTAAAGATATACTTGTACCTTCAACATGACGCGGCGCCATCTAATAGCGGATTAAATTTAAAAACTATTTGAGTAACCAAACTCTGGGAGATCTCTATTCAAGAAATGTCGAACTTTTTTGAGCACATGTTTAAAGATTTTTCAGATAAGTAAAATTATTTTTCACACATGCAAAACAAATGTCTTAACGATTGTCTCCCTTGCAATCATCTCCTGGCGCTATAATCATGACAGCGACAACTAAAACTTTGGTCTTTAACATTACAAAACTTTCAGCAGAACTCAAGCACACGTTAGTAAGCAAAGAGTTTAAAGATATTTAATTCACATTCGCAACGTTTTAATCACATTAAAATATAAGAAACGTCAATTTTGGCCTGAGTGTTTAGGATGGTTGTCATGGTAGCGTTTGAAATCAGTGAGTAGCTTTGGAATCATATATTTGTACATTAAAAAATAAAAATTTGGTTTGCCTCTACAGGGATTCAAACTCATATTTTTGTTATTGCAGAGAAAGACAATCTAGCTTCGGGTCTGGTATAGATAGGGAAAGGTGGGGCAAAATGGCTAGTTGAGGTCAGCGTTAACATCTTGCAAGTTAATATAACGGCAATTGGGTTTCTTTTGCTATCTTTTATCAAATCTCAGAAGCGGAGTTTGTTCTGTGAAAAATAAGATTTGTAAGCCCAAATCTCTATTTTCAATCGTTTTGGTCTAAGAATGGGGTTGCGAAATACTGTGTGTATATGCTAAACTGTAACCAGTTGTAAGCTATTCACGAGCTGTGTGACAAATGTAACAGACATGCATGTTGTTTGAATAATTTTTGTGTCCCAAAAATAACGAAAATACTAATGCATGTTGTTTATTAGTTATTTATTTCAAATGGATTTTTCTTTTCACCACTCTGGTACAAACAACCTTACGTAACGGTGACATAATTATGTTGTCTAACAGCTTTCCTCTCACATAACAAGACTTTTATTTTACACATGTGAAAATATTTTCAACATATATAAAAAAGAATTATACATAATTCATAAGTCTCTTTATTTCGAATGCTGATTGGTTTGGACGCTACTTAATTTGTCAGTGATAACAAGACACGATCGTGTGCGATCTGAATGTCATAATAATATTATTCTTAAGAGAACAAATAAACCAAAGCTGTAAAGCTAAGAAGATGCATAATGTATTACGATGACTCTGATTAGATATTTAATCAACGTTTATGGACAATTGTGTATATTCACAGTGATGCAGAATTGCCTTTTTACTTAACTCGACTGTAGAAACAACTTATTTATACAATGTAATTTTTATTAAAATATGAAAATCTTGTGGCCTTCTAAAGCACAATATAACTGAAACAGTGTGCAATAACTAATAAAACAAGCACATATTCATTGTGTACAATAAACATATACAACTTTATTTATTTGCATTGGTGTTCGATAAATTTTATTAAATATTAAAAATATTTCTAGGACGGCAATGAAAAAGCAGTTCTAAGCGTATTTTCTACGGATTGATGTACGCCTTCGCGTTTGTACATACTTACATCCGCAAATTAATTCAACATTTTCGTGCAAAAAAAAATATTTAACATGTATATTGAAAACGAAAAGAAAAAAACGCGAAACGTGACAAACCATGCATTTGAAAACGGTAGATGATCTCCATCAACTCTTTCTTGAAAATACATTTTAAATTATGAATCAATTTTTAGAACAGGTCAAAACACTTCATTTATGTAATCGGTGAACTATATATATATTTTTAATTTATAAATCACATAAATTGGCAATGACATGCTTTCAACAGATTATTATATTTACAAATTACACGGTACTATCTGGTTTGCCGCATTTGTCCAATAGATATCAGTATTTGTCCTGAGACTTTCAAGATACAAGAAGTGCTGTCTGATGTATTTGATCCAGTTATTTATTGAATAGGGAACGGGATTCCCGTCGACCTGCTCTTACAGCTAATGGGCAACACGAAACTAATGGGTTTGTGATCTATTTATGTTGCGTCTTGTTGGTGTTCTGTAGGGTTGGTCCTTCTCTGTTGTCATTGACATCAAGTGTGGTTTTCAGCTTTTGGGCTTGATCACTGTCATATGAGGGAAAGGCATTGGTAAAGAGTGCAATTCCAGCCAAACACATTAGTCAATTGAATATATGTATCTCTTATAAACATACACATTAAATACATATATCAGGTTTAAAACCACGACGAAAGAGAATTGTATGCAATGTGCATATGAATAAATGTAGTCGTGTGCTGAACAGGATGTACCTATGCAATGATTAGCATTAAGTTGACTCCTTCAAATGCTTCTAATAGGCAGAAGTTCTATGAAATATTCACCAGACAAGGCGTAACTGAACCGGTCCAACGTCCACTGTATATCAAATCGACGAAATTTTAATTTTAAACGTTTCAATCAAGGTTTAGAGGCGGAATAAATCCAATTGTGTACCTTGTTTCAAATTACTGCAGAATGACCCGTAAATGGTCTGCACAATCTGTTTCATCTACGTTATAGAAATTCTATGGAATTTGCATAGAAACTAAAGACTTTCTATCCATGGAGGTAAGAATATTTTACAGATGTTGTCTCTTTTGCCCAAAAGCTGTCTTTTGTTCGTTATTTCAGCTTAACAGGTAAACGTCTTCATATCCACACCTGGTTATCTTACATGTGCTAATGCTATCCTGTTACAGCACACACGCTACAAAGCTACAACAGGAATAATATCGTTTAGAAGCGGTGGTTGACTCCACTAAGACGCAACCAGTCTAAAGTCCGAACAGTTCTACTTTGATAGTCTGTAAGACGTGTCGCATAATGTAGATCAGCTAAACCGTCCCATATGCTAGTTTCTGGTAATTATAAATTTGTTTAAGCATTCTAAATCCAGGGAAGTTAAAGTACACAGGCCTACAGTGTATTGTACAAAACTAGTTGAACTAAACTCTACCTAAACAGCATCTCCCTTCTCTTACAGAAGTAAACTATCCTTTGCACCTTCTACCAAGCATAGTCCTGTATCACTATAACGATAAGCTCTTACAAATACACTTTCTAAAAGGTTTCATGAATGTTTAGAGCCAAATGTTAACACAATAACTAGAATATCAAGCAGCTATAGCAGGTCAGCTATTGAAGCGGTTTATGTAAGTTCAACTCCCAATTTGGATACATTGTGCTTTCGCATAAACACACTCGTATCACAAAACATGTAGTTATCGTTTGTTTTTGTGGACATCTATAATATTGAGTTTGGCCGCCAGCCATCGGAACTTTAGCTTCACCTCTTCTTGCATCAAATTGAAACACATGGCAATAAGAGAGAGGCCAAACACAAGGTACAATGTACAAAGGATAGTCTTCTCCTGGTTCGCCCAGGAGTCCACACTAGCTCCCGGTACAAAATCACCGAACCCAATCGTTGACAATGTGATGAAACAGAAATAGGAGCCAATGAGATAATCCCAGTCATCCTCCCAAAGCATGAACAGGACAGCGCCCCCAAATATATAAAGGGCCATAACTCCCATTGAAATAAAAATTGGAACGCGTACTTCCTCTTCTTCCTCTAGTGCTTGTTTTTGATCTTCGATTGAGAATATTAACTCCTCCGCCCGTTCCAGCTCCCTCATTTGTCTTTTTGCTCTCTTTCGGGTGCTAGAATTTCGCTTTCGTTCCGCTCGCCGTTTGAACACCGGCTTAGATGGTAAAAACGTCCATTTTAAACAACGGCAAGTGTATTTATAGGTAAATCTGAAACAGTCACTGAACATACGTCCAATATTTGCTAGGCACAATAAGGTCAGAGGTATGCCTATCAAAGCATAAAATATCGTCACCAGACGTCCATACGGTGTTTTGGGAGCAATGTGACCATAACCTGGAAAAGAAATGAAAACAAATTTATTTAATCAGATGGTTGAAGAAAATGTTAGTCATAGATAACTGAATGAAATTAAGACTTACAGCTGCAATTTAGGGCCAGCATTTTTCTAGCACTCTTCATCTATGTAATAGAGCTGTTTTCCGTAACAAAAATACACGCATTAATAGCATAGGCGTCATTCTTTCTTTCCTGCACTCTAGTGAAGTTATAATGAAGAACCTCTAAATTAACTTGCGTTCAATTAAACCAGGTGTAGTTCATGTCATTCAACGTTATGAAGTCGAATTATACTGCGCCCGTGATATGGCAAACCGGAGTAAGTTGTTACGCCCCCAAAAGCGAAAAGCAAAGTTAGCTGTTGTTTATGTCTTTGGTGGGTGAAGGCAGAAACGAGCTTTTCTTTAAAGATGTCACAAGTTGTGGTTAAACAGAAGCATTAACAATTTAAAAAACACATTGATACCTTAAATTGCTCTATGTATTTTTCAGCACGGTTTGCTCCGAACGTTTCACGAGCTTATGGGAACTGTAATACTGTTACTTTCTTTATACACTGACAAATATCCCACAATGCATTTGATTAACACAATTCAGGTCAATGAACACACTTTCTGTATATTTGTTTTTGAAACTGATTGCCCTAGGTCTTTGAATAGTATCAATCAACATCATATAAACTAATACCCTTTAGATGGGCTTCCTTCATACTTTAGTGTTTTCTTAAGTTTAGGAAAAACTCAACAAGCATAGTGGAGGCCCGCAGGCGTGGCTTTGTGGTAACGTGTGCGCTTACTAATCCTACTTTGATTTGCCGTTCCCGGGATAGAATCCGTCTGTCGATCATCAGGTATATGATTGAGTAACACGATGTGGCTCCGGCAATCGCGGTGTAGTTTTCCCTCAGGTTTTCCACCGTAATTGGGCAACGAGCAGTGTGAATCGGACAATCCGTCGTCATTTAAGTAAATTACCATTGAGTCCGACGTTAAACCCCAATCAAACAAAAAGCAAACAAGCATTGTGTATGTAACAGCTTGTCCCTAAAACCAGTAACTATGGTTACATTTCGTATCATTATATTACTCCTATATATCCAGAACACATTATTGTTTTTAAAAAATGTCAATCTTAACAAATCGTAAGTATGGCCTAGTGTATTAACACGCACTCCACACGTCATTCAGATAGGCAAACAACTATTCAACAAAGGAGGGTATTTAAAAAGATGTTAACAGCTACCCCCGGACAAAGCATACAAATCAATCATCCTTGTATAAAATTGTACAGGATTAGAAACGATTACGGTTTGTAGAACACCTCCTCCCACCTTTCGCACGGGTGCTGTTGCTTTAAGTGGAATTGAGAACGGTCCCGGCCCTCAATACCCTACCTATAGCTCTGATATACCCCATTCACGCCGTCAAATCTACCACCCAGACAATGACTTACCGATAGTAGTGATAACTGTGACTGAATAAAGAAGGGCTCCTGCGAATGACCACTGTAAGTTAGTGTTCCCATCTTTACCATCCCAACCTTTCTCTTTGGTAGCACGAAACACTTCCATTTGAAAGGTCAACAATACTCGTTCAGCCTCCACTGTCCAGTTTTCTTTACACAAAATGTTATATTTTTCCGTAATGTTCCATAGCTCCTCTACACGATTTATTCTCGTTAGTGCCACATTGCTTCTTTCTTGCGCCTCAAAGGGCGATTCTAATTCTCTAAATATGAAACCGCCGGCAATGGAATAGCCAACGACAAGTGAACAAAGTCCAATGTGAGATACAAGAAACGCGAAAGTTTTCTTACAGCAGTAACCACATTTCGCACAGGAACTTCTTTTCTCATGTCGACTGTCTTCGTCCACGTGAATTGTAACGCGGCCATGTGTCCTTCCATTGATACCACTCGATTTCCGTTCACTGATTTTGTCATTTGATTGGGTAAAAAAATCATGTGATTGTTTGGTAGAATATGGGTCGTTACCGGAACCTGATTTTTTATTTTTAATGTTTTCATGCGAAGGGACTTTGGGAAAAGGGATGTTCCTGGTTTGTTGTACAAGGACATGTGTCGGATTTGATGGATAACTTGCTTTTAAATCTTTCACACTAAAATCTTCTGTCGATTTCGGAGGATAAAGCAATTCATTATATTGTTCCGAGAAACCAACTTCTGGCTTCTTAAAATAATAACTGTCATCAGATTGTTCAGAGAAACCAGTTGACAGTTTTCTATTATTAGTTATCTCATTTGGCTGATCAGTAAAACTAACGGTCGGTTTTCGATGAAAAGGTGCGTTGTTAGGTTGTTCAACGAAGCCGATTGGGGGTTTCCTTTGGGAATGTATGCCATTTGGTTGTTCAACAAAACCAACTAACGGGTTTCCATGGTAATTTGTTTTCTCTGCTTGTTCAGAGAAACCAAGTGAGGATTTCCGAGGACTGTTTGTGTCGTTCGGTTGTCCAGAGAATTCAATTGAGGCCTTCCGGGGACTATTTATGTTATCAGATTGTTCAACAAAACTCACTTTTGGTTTTGTAGGATACTGTTGGTCGACTGCTGACTGGATCAGGTCATTTGTGAGTTTTACAGGATAACAGATATCTTCTGAACCCTGAGGTAACTCATGTCGGGGATAGTTGATCACATCTGGCTGCTGGCCGAAGCTCTCTGATGGTTTTCCCGGATAATTGAGATCGTTCTGTTTCTCGATCCAACCAAGTTTCGGTTTGTGTGGGCCATTTAATTCGTTTGTATGTTGCACTAAAAGAGGCGTAGGGTTGGTGGGGTAAACTGAATTATTACACTGTTTGATTAAACAATCTGATGGCTTCTGCTGATAAACGTCTTCCAGAGAGGGTATTACCGCTGGTTCAGCGGGCGTGTAAGTCGGTGTATTATCGTAATCAGGATCTTCCATAGATGACGTCACCGGAACTACCATAGATGACGTCACCGGGAACTTATTCATGTTCATTGTCCATTAGAAAATCCACATCAAATCCATTTTCACTTAAAGATTATTTAATAGCCCTTTGCAAGTTGGACCTTCCGTTGATGGATATGTATGGACTGTACCAAATGCAGAGCCTCATCAATTTTAAAATCTGAAATTAAACAAATAAAAATGTGATAACATGGTATAATGCCATAGTCTAAAAGTAATTGTTTTACTTGAACCTGACAGAGTTTTAAAGGAGGTGGCACTTTGATAATCGAACGATTGTGGGTGTCTGTGGCTGTTGTTTTACGCCACAATTTTGATTCATTTCACTTACATGATAATGTGCCAGACAACCGTGTCACGAAGCTTGGAAAACACATTGACTAGGTATAACACAGTGATGATATTCACAACATTGAGAAATGTGGAATGCCCAGTGCACATCACCAATACAGTGGGTTCAGTTAAATAACACCAGGAAACCTATAGACCAAACTTCCCGTCAATTCCTAGAGTGAAGTGGACGTATCTGGCCCTGTACTCGTACAAACTTCCCGCCAATTCCTAGAGTGAAGTGGACGTATCTGGCCCTGTACGCGTACAACCTTCCTGCCAATTCCTAGAGTGAAGTGGACGTATCTGGCCCTGTACTCGTACAGATTATCGTTATGACATGTAAGTCTCCCATCTATTGCTTTGTGGTACTTGTTTAACACTCGTTCGCTATGTTTTGAATACACGTTTGTTCAGGGCCGTACTTTGTGTTGATGTAAGGTGCAGCTATCGGACAGGAAGGAGAATTGGAATACTTTTAACTTTCCGTTAATGCAAGGTCTAGAAAAGAAGTAGGAGGTACAAGGACCCGATTCCACAAAGCAGTTTTATGCTTAAGCCAAAATGTGTAAGGGCTCTAAAATATTCACGCATTATTATGAAAATGTAATTAATTTATAATTACATTTAAATTTTTAAAACTAACTTAAGACAGGTGGCGAAAATATGAAATTTAGTATTTTGACTTAAGACAAAAAATGCTTTGTGGAATCGGCCCCAGGAATTGGAATGGGATTTACGTGAAATATCGCAGATATTGTGTGGCGTACAAGCTCTATTATATATCATTTCTATGATTAAAATTCTTACGCGGTTAAAAAGGACAGTCATTGCGCAGTATCAGACTAACTGTGGGCATAGTTTAGAAGAGAAGTGCCCAGAAAAAAAAACTTGCCAAACGGTAGGCTTTTTTTTCTTCGGAATAGATTTTCATTCATTTGCAAACGTTGATTAACTCTACATACATGTAAAAAAAAAATGGCCAGAGAAGTTGAGCTTTCGTTCCTAAAATAACAGCAAAACATGCTATCCCTATATGATATTCATAAAACGGGTCAGCGGTAGACCCATATACAAACATAAAATTTTGAAATTTAAGGGTATTTCACTTATATGATCACGGTGTATTCCAACAATGATTGACACTAGCACAACCATGATGTAAAGTGTTTCCATAATGTTTGAAACTTTATTTTCCTCCAGTGCTAAGTAAAGACAGCATTGTTACTCTTCAAACAAACTGCCCTTAGCCAGAAGGCTCAGACTTGAAGAGAACATGTGTTGAATTGAAGCTGATGTACATATCGATTATAAATGTCAGTTTGTTTATGTCTCCCTGGTAATCGGTACATTAGCATTATATAACAACAGTACTATCTACACAATCGACACACTAACTTATGTAGGCCCTACTCTCAAGTTCTTTTTCTTTCTGATTTTTTTTGTTTGGTTTGATGTTGTTTGTTTTTTATTTTTATTTTTTTATTTTTTTATTTTTTCTTAGGTTTATCGAAAATATAATACTTTGTTTCAGAAGTGTAACAATAGAGCTCTTCAAAACCATGTTAGCGATTTTGTCTTACACGAAAAAAGAAATATAAAACAGATCAACACAATGATATGTAGTTTTTTATCATTGTAGAGTCAAAAGAATTAACTGCTAGGAGACCACACTTCTTTATCCTGAAAACATATGTGGAATCTATGTAACGACACGAAGCTTCCACGCAGAGGTGCACACACATTATCATTCTCGAAATGTCAAAGACACTTTCACCTGTATAGGACGGCATAGTATTGCCAGTCATTTCTGGTAAGCCTATATCAGAAACTGCCAAAACCACCCCACAGCTCTTTAATATTCGGTAAATTCAGCTGCAAACGATGAAATTTCCCAACCTCATTAAATGATCCAGAACATTACTAAAATAAAACATAACGAAAATAGTACGGAATTCTGATAAACCATAACACTAGTTAAGCCTTCGTAACCGGTCGAACCAACCAATATCCGATCAATGGAGATTGACTTAAATTAGAAAAGTCCTATAATAAGGTATAGGTCCCGGCTTGACGGCTCAAAGTCTCCTGGGCCAGGGAGTCTTTGTGACACATTGTTCTGTAATATCGACGTAACTCAGCTTACTGGGACAAAATGAATATTCTTTGTGCTATTTCGATTAGTGCTTGAGACTGGTTCTATGTATTGCTATTCACATGTTATATAAAAGAGTAGGGCCAAGTCAAACTGCTACGTGTTTGTTACATTGTTACGGGCTCAAGCGTATCACACTTTATATATGACGACGTATAGCAGGTGTTTGTGAGGAAATCTCGATAGAAAACTCGATAATCCCGCATGTAAACGTCCCTGTTATTACATCTTGGCAATTAGATTGTTCGTTTGTTTGTTTAATTGGGGTTTAACGTCGTACTCAAGGGTATATTACGTATAGGGTGACGCATTGTCCATTTCAAACTGTTCCTAACTTAAATACGATGGAGAACAGGATGGTAACCTCGCAAAAACCACTCCCGCGATTGCTGGAGCCAGATCGTATCATATACCTGGTGGTCGACAGTCGGACTCGAACCCGTGAACGGCACATCTGAGTAGGGTCAGCTGGCTTACACATTAACCAGTAAGTCACGGCCGCGGCGTGGCCTTAAGAAGTTGAGTTACTAAATAAGACAAACACTATATGGATTTTAACTACTTGTTTATTTTTGCGCAACCAAGTAGTTAAATTCCATATATCGCTTAACTTATTTCCTTGATAAAACCCAGAGCGTACGCAGTGATTTGAACGGATTTCAGTAGACCAATCTATGCCAACAGACTCACAACCTTACCATTAAAGCGCTATTGGCTGGGTGTCCACTGGGAGAACTCACAACATTCATATACGATTAATTCAATAAATACAACCAATAATAAATATTTGACACCCAGCTACTAATAAACCGTCTTAGCAAAAAGACAGCATTTGAGTCCCGGACTCTCCTCAAAAGTACAATATTCACAGACTGGATGAAAATGAAAAAAATATCATATAAAACGTAGTACATTCTATCTTCTTATTAGAAGCTCACTAAACCTAAATTATTTTATAATTAGTACGTATACCATGTCCCATTTAATTCTTAAAATCTCAAATTCTGACTTGGTAATTAGTATGTATTATCGCCTAACTGGACTTTATACCTCCTAATAAGAAGATAATCGGACAGACAAAAGTCACAAGGTGACCCCTGTACGCTGCCGTACATGTCCATCTCCAGTCCGGAAAATCACCGGACTGCCAGTTTGTGGTTCACATTTACAGGGTATTGTTTGTCCTCCAATGTAACAAATCCTATGTCTCACTAACATATGATATACCAGCATGAATAATTTAATAAATTTGTTATGTAGGGCATCTATTTTAACCCCGATTAAGATACAAACTTCATTGACCTGTGGATCTTAAAACTTTGTCCATCTAATCATTTGTTTACTATAAATCTGGAAACTCTTTTAACCCACAACTGTTATTGTGATGAATTCTTTATTCATAAAACATGTATTGTGAACCGTAATCTGGTGAATAAATTTACAAATTATAAAATTTACTTTTAATTTGTTGCTTACCCTGAAATCGGAAATTCAAAGGTATTGATTAGATCAAATATTTGCTGATTTTAAATATACACATTTCTTACGATGTTGAGTAACTACTCTCGATATATATGAGACTAAATTCAAAAGTCCGAGATCTCACACAAGAGCTAACGGTAAAACAAAATCTATAAAACTACCTTAAACAACGCCAAAATGTGAAAAGATATGAAATAAAGAAATGAAATTTTTGAGAAAAAATAATTTGTTAAATAATGTGCCACTGTGAACACATATGACAAATGGACAAAATTTGGAAACAAAATACCTAAGTGAGACACGAACACTAATTGTCTCATCTCTTTCCCGTATACATTTTCATTCTAATTTTTAACGAACAGTTTGAGAAAGTGTTCTGGTCAAAAACTACTGCAGCTCTCATATATAGTTAAATTTTGCAATAAGCGTTAAGAAACTAATCATAAGTGCATCTGCAATTATATAAACATTAACAAATATGTGATTACATATTAGACAAAGGCATTTGATACTCACTGTTCTGTGTTTGGCTGATTTTAAGAGTTTGACGAGTTTCTACTCTGGTCATAAGAGCTAACGAGCAAGCACCTTTATAACGTTGAACATGATAAAACAAATAAGCAAACTTTGCTTTCTAGACTTTTCACAACAATAGAAGCCCGTAGATCTAAATATACATGAACCGTCGAGGAGTTGATGCCGCGTATGAATTGGAACAGACAGTTATGTTTACTCAAAGAATGCTGAGTGTACATCCGCGTGGCCAACCCATGGTGCAGTCTCATTAAGTCGGTGTATTCCCAGAGAACTAAGCCTTTGAATCACAATTGAGCCTTCTGGCTCAGCGGTTGATGATAGGTCAGCTTACCTCGTGTTTTCTTAACAGCAGGCCGACTTACCTATACCAGTTATTGACACGCTTCCAAGAGGATTGGGTATTGTTAAAACAAGGGATGGAGTTGTCGGGGTAAACTTAGGGCAGATTGTCAATACAGCACAGGATGAGGGCAGAGTCAGAAGGAACAAAAATCCCGCTTCAGCATAAACAAAACAATCCGTTCGGAGGATTACTAATCACACCAATGATTTCGAAGGAAGCGTTATCATTATTAGATCCAAACATCTAAACATATTTAATTTCGGGCAATAAGAACTTTATTTTGAAGACAGCGGCGGTTTAAAAGTCCAGTGTAAAAAATACACACATAATACTCAGTTGGTTAGAACGCTGACCCTGCTAGCCAAACCCCAGTTCCAATCTCACAGAAAGCAAGCAATATTTTAAAAATAATTATCTACAGATTAAGTTGTTAATAAATGGACCGACTTTAATAGCTTCTATACCACTATACACACGATAAGGAGTTTTACTTAAACATGAACCCCCACTTAACCAGAAGTTAGTTACTGTTTATTTTACTAATTGTTACACGATAACATAAGCACGTTTATATTCCAGAAATTAATACTTTACGTCTATATATCGTTTATTACCTTAACGTGATTCATAGACAATCCAATGAACGAGTGGATCAATGTATCGTTAACTACCGAAAAGGGAATCGAACACATCACCCCTAACAAGTTCATATACTTTTTTAACTGTGACATATTTATAAGTTTATTCATTATTTACAACGTTAACCTTTAATGACAGTTTTAACTCAACCCAATTCGCAAGCTGAGTTGCGTGTGATTCATGCGCAATGAGCTCTATCCGGGACAGCTTTTCTCTTTATCTCACGGTTCAGAAAAGCATAATGTGGGCGTTATGGAAGTTACACGTATATTAACCGCCGGTTTGCTGCCGACTTAATCTATCTATTATGGACCAGCGTATAAAGAGTAGAATTATATATAAACATCTCCACCGAAGACATATTAACATAGCTAAAAAACACGGTTATTTCATCATAAATCAACGTTCATCTTGTATGTACATACAGAATCTTCATTTGACGATGCACGTTGATTGGTAGCGTGTAATGTATATGCGAATCATGCTGTGTTTATTGTAACCTGTACCTATGTGAATGGCGATGAACACATTTAATCTACGTTTCTAGTTAGTACGAGAAGCAGCGGATAATGAGATGTGAACGAGTACGGAGAAACAATGTGGTTTCTGTCTTTACAAAATATTTAACACGTCAAAGTAGACAAACGGTTTTCGCCTGAAGTTGATGTCCATGTGTTTGCGAAGCAACCAACCGATGAGCTTGGTAAAATTGAACACCATCTCATCATACAAGAATCTCAATAGGATGTAAAACTTACCGCAAATACATCAGGGAAGACAAGTCATTTATCAAGATTGCGATGTGTTGTCGGTCATGTCGTACAAAAGTTCGGTTCATTTCAGGTGATTCTAATTCCTGTAGCTTTCTATTGTAATGTTTTACTATTAGAATATGTGAAAGAAAAACCAAACAAAAGAAAATATTTTTAAAAAAACGTTTAAGACAGATAGTGCTGTATTTACGTCCCGTAATGTTACTCTATTAATATTTTTTTTATTTGCTTTATTGACGGTTTACGAGATGGTTACAGTTATTTCACTCAAAGATCGGGGTGTCAGTTAAATATGATAACGAAACGGCCCTGCATACACAAAGGCAACAAACAGTCACAAAGGATGACAGTCACTATAGGTGCAATTTATAAAGACATGATTACAGCTCCGTAAAATCCCTTTACTCTTGGTGTATTACCACCCCCACCCCTCCCTACAT
>JAQQZZ010128254.1:0-14004 GCA_030265115.1 Mopalia vespertina | reverse complement strand
TGGTTTTTACGAGGTTTCCTCCCGGTTTTCCACCGTAATAAGGCAAGGAGCAGTGTGAAGTGGACAATCCGTCGTCTCGTCATATAAGTGAAATACCCTTGAGTACGACGTTAAACCCCAATCAAACAAACAGAAGTCCAGATTTATGGGCCCTTTGCGGCAAATCAAGTAGTCTTTTTTCAGATTTTCAGCCAGTGTAACCCATTTGGCACCCTTAAATATTTTGCATCTATTGACACACTGTTTTCCAATTATGAATGTGGCTGATCTTCAAATCAACATGACTGATATGTATAAAATTCTCTGTGGTTGGTAGGTATGGATCAGAGTGGGTTTATGGCTCAGCCTAACATGTTCCCTGGTCAACAGATGATGAATGATCCTATGGTGAATATGGCCGCACAGTATGGACAAAGTCTGGCAGGACAAGGCACAGAATACATGAAAGAAAATGTAAGTTAGTTGGTATTTAAATCATTGTTTATTTGGTGTCCTAAATATTTATAAGAATTATTGTGTTCTTTGTTGGTCTTTTTTTACCTATGATGATTGATTGATTGAATCTATGAAAACGAAAGGATTTCTGACTATCTAGCCGTATAACAGTTTGTTTTTTCCAAATCTCAGACAAATCTTTTTATTCTAAGATTGGTATGATTTGTGTTTTACTAAAGATTATTTCACTCATATAACGTCTTGCCAGCCTAATAGGTGACCTCTGACAGTCCATGTTACCAGCAACAAACAATGACAGTACAGTACAATAAGATAGATGCAATATAAAAACACCACAAACTGATCCACTTCATGTTGTCTCTTAACTCTGAGAGCACCAATGCCACAGACAGCTCCCATCTCCCGCCTGTTTTAATTTTAGAAGACATTTAAATTTGACTAATCTCTAACATACTGCTGTAATAATAACAATATCTCTCAAATAAATTTATCTGTAGCAAACTGATACAGTCAGGGGAATTTCTAGAAGTTTTCAAAATTTTTGCATGAATAGATTTTGCTAGCAGAGCCCTATGTATTCTATTTCGCGCTGTTTATCGATCTCCGTTGTACTTTTAGTCAAACTAACATAACAAATATTTCTGACCGCTTATGAGAATTCTTGTGTAGCTATAGCTTGTATAGTACATACACTGTTACAGTAGCCTGTAAGTGGTCTTAGTTTGCGTGAGCAGTGATCGGTCGCGTGCACTTTTGTTTGCGTAACCTCCTTGTAAACTGAACGATCATTCGCGTGAAAAAATAAGGCCTGCTATAATAATTAACTTTTTATGGATATTTATTTCTCACATACGTCAAAGATATGCCAAATACTTCTCATCACAGCCTAACTGAAATAATGCTTTGAATGTAGCATGAAACACAAATGAATCCTTCAGTTAAGTTGAATCACTGAAAGAAAATCGAAAGGCCACACACACTCTGCCATATTAAATTATAGAGCATTCATTTTGTTTGACATTTTGCTCAGAAAGCCCTTATTTGAAGCAATCCTAAATTAAGAATTATTATTGGGATAGCACTCATAAAAATCCATTTCTCAAGATAGCAGTATTAAATAGAGGTAACATTTCTGTGATGAGATTACATAAATTATAAAATATCTGAATCTAAAATGTCAATTTCTTTTTTAAGTGTCACTTAGAGGTTGGTTAATGATGACCAGAAAGACAGTGATATGGATTTTAACTTATTTCATTAACATGTGACATATCAGTCTGCATCATAAGATCGTTTTCAAGCATATTAAATTGCAACAAACACAATGTGACATGGAAAAATTGGTTTGAGCTTCTTGTTGCCTACATTGTTAAAGGGCACTCTGAGCTAAGGGGCAACATGAAGTTGATCTGTTTGTGGAGACCGTGTCTTTGTACTGCCTGTAGTTATTGTTCTGTCTTGTCATCATTTACCAAATATGTGGAGGTGGTTTCCTGCACTCTTTGCACTAGAATGCCTTAATATATTAAGTGAAATAACCTCAAGTACAGCTTAATACCCCAGTCCAACGAACAAACATAAGCCATGTGAGGGTACATAATAACAGGATTATAAGCCACATATTTGAATTAGTTTGATATGATGAGGCATTGTAATCCATATTAATAGCTTTGTGAAAGACTTATATATGTTTTGAGTGGGTGGCTGGAGGGAGCTTCCTGTTGACTTGGTGCTCTCAGAGGTAAGGCGCATTGGAAAGTGATCTGTTTGTGGGGTCTTTATATTGTGATTGTCGTGTGTTTCCAGTTGTGTCTGGGGTTGATTTCTTCACTCATTGGCGGGTGGTTGGAGGGAGCTTCATGTTGCCCTGGTGCTCTCAGAGCTAAAGGGGAACAGGAAGCCAATCTGTTTGTGGTGTCTGTATTTCGTCCTGTTTTTGTCCTAGTTTTGTCCTGTCTTGTCTTTGTTTGTTGCCAGTGGTGTTGAGAGTGGTTGCCTTCATCCATTAGGCTGGCACGTCGTCATATAAGTGAAATACCCTTGAGTATGACGTTAAACCCCAATCAAACAAACAAACATAATTAATTTGTGTGTTTACAGAATATGTATCCAATAGACAAGATAGCAGTATTGAGTATGTTGGGCTGGGCTTTTGATATGTTCGTTTATTGAACTGCCGTTATACATTGGTTAGCATTTAGTGCTGCTTATCCTCATTTGATGTAACACACAGATCACAGTGGAACTCTGGGAAATTGAGTCACTTGGGCTTAATATAGTGGATAATCTGCTGGACTGCTGATCTTTTCTTTATGTACCCCACAGAGCATAGTGAATCTAGGTTTTGTGAGTGGCTATCCTGGGGTGTGTTTATACGGGTTTCCTCCTTATAAATTGAGACCGGGTAAAAGATAAGCAGTCTGACGTTTTTGCTTTGGTTATAGATGAGGTTTGTGATGAGGAAGCTGACGATGTCCCTCAAGAAGAATGGAAATGTACGCTGTGTAGAACTAATTTCATGACATTTGAAGAACTAGAGGAGCATGAATGCACAGCTATACGTCAGTCAAAAGAAAAATCTAAGGCTAAAAGTCGAAGGAAGGGAAGGCCAATGAAGAGACTCCATGGCAAACTAGTATCAAATCGAGCTGCGGCCAAACGAAAAGAACGCCTATCAGTTGCGGCGGCAACAGCAGCAAAAAAACGAAAACCACTGCCAAAAATTCAACCCACTAAAGTGCCTAAGCCTGTGTTTGAGTGTGTCTACTGTGGAAAAGCTGTCTGTGGAGAAATTGCCTACAAGGTACATCTCTCCGTTCACACAGGTAAAAAACCATTTGGCTGTGATCACCCAGGCTGCAACAAAGGTTTCACATCCAAGTACAAACTGGACAGACATGTGCTCATACACAGTGATACAAAAAACTTTAAATGTGCCTACTGCGAACGCTGCTTCAATCGCAAAGACCATTTGAAGATTCACCTGGCTGTACACGACCAGAACAGAAAGCCCAACATATGTGATATTTGTGGGAAGGTATACTCCTCCAATATGACCTTCAGAACCCATATGGCTTTCCATTCTGCTGACACTGGTGATACAGTCTGTAAAATATGCAATAAAGAGTTCAACTCCAAAGAAGAGCTTGTTTTTCACATTCGTGTCCACAGTGGTTCTAGACTTGCCAAAATGCCGTCGGATAAACAACAGAACTGCCCATATTGTGATAAAAAATTCTTCACCAAAAAGGATGTTAAGAGACATCTTATCGTCCATACAAAGAAAAAAGACTACCTGTGTCAATTTTGCCCACAGAGGTTCGGGAGAAAGGATCATCTCACTCGCCATATAAGAGCCACTCACATCTCAACGGACCTCGAGTTAGAAGAAGGCGAGGTCAAGTTCACACCTAATCGCACATCTGGGAAGAGCAAGAAACAGCCGCTGCCGGAAGCCCCAGAACAGCCTGAATCGACACCCCTAGAGGCAGTTCAAACAACTCCTTCTTTAACACCTATTGCCGTTAATACCAGTAGAATGAATGTGAATCTGTACCAAATACCGTTGTCCATTCCTTGCCCGTCGCCTGCTCCTGCGAACCTCCTTGATACAGTTTCTGTGATCGCCTCTACTCAACAAATACGTCCACATTTGACTCCCATGGCTGTCTATGCCCCTGGGCCGCATGTGTTAGGGGGGGATAACTCTGTATGTGTTCCCCCTCCACCCATACTTCATCCAGGCCCCCCACCTCAGCCTCACCCCATGTCGGGTACAAACCCTCAGCTTGTACAGTCCATGCCCCCACCTGTAAATCAGATACGAGGTCTACCCCCTCCTGTTAACAATGAATTGCAACACCATGGGTTTAACCAACGCTTAAACACTCTATACAATAACAAATTCTGCAACCCATCTCAATCTATAGAGGCAATGGTCGGCTATATTGAAACACTTAAATTTTTGGAGAATTTGCCTACAGTAGGACCTCCACCCCATGGCCACCCTATGCCAAACCCGCCTCCTTCCCCTTACACCAGTGGGTATTTAGTGCCTCCAGATGTTCACATTCCTCGACCATCCCCAACATTTCCACAACAGCACACACTGGTTTCCCCTCAGATTAGCCAACATTCTCAACTCACAGTGCTCGGTCAGCATTCTGTGCATTCCACATTGCCCCATCACACAGCTGCATTGCTGCCACCTCCAAGCAGCCAATCACCGCACGACCATCACACTTCACAACAACATCAGTTGTCTCTCACGCAACCCACTCAACGATACCAATAGTTTACAGATTTTATTTTCCAGTGATTTTGCTATTCTCTGCATAAAAGGAATTCAAACGCACAGCAGAAAAAAGAATTTTCAGTGGTAGCCATAACTGAAAGGCAGTAGAATGTGTAAAAAGAAAACAACAAAGAACAGTGTGCCAACAACAGATGCACATTTGATCTTTAGCTAAGTATTACTGTTAAAGAGGTCTTCTACACTTTTGAGTGCTATTTTAAAAAAAAAATCCTTCAGACTTGTATCCGGAAATCTCATTCTGCTTGAGGATAAATTTGATACTTATGATGTGCCTACATGTACGTGTTTATAAATTAATAATTATTTTGCATCAAAGGACAGATTTCTGATCTTACCCTGTCGACGAGTTGTGCCATGTGATTTATCTGGTTTAGAAATTTCATACTCTAGATGAAAAGCCTTCCTGTGAGTTAGACCAACAGATATATAATTGGTAAATTTTAATTGGGCTGGTTGTAGATTGTACTAATCCTGATATTTTATTATTGACATTTTGTATGATAGTTTAAGAAATAATTATAATATTTGCCATAATTTAGTTTTTGAAGGTAATCTGTGCTATATAAACTACTGGGGTAAGCTGGATGATTTAAAAAACCCTGTATTATAATTATGTTGTTACAGTGTTGCATAGCGGACTGAAAATCAAGTGTATTTTTCATATAATCTTACGTACTATATGTTATAACTTACATATTTACATGTCTGAGAATTTGTCCCATTTTTTTTAATAACTATTAGGGTATTTTTTGTAACTAAGAAAAAAAATGGACTTTATCTAATAAGACCAGGATAAAAACCTTATATATATATATGGTGTAATATATATCTTTATTTTACAGACAAAGATGAAAGTCTTTGATGAAACTTTGATTGACAAGATAAATTTGTTAATTGATTATGTACATTGATTAACTGATTATATACATTGATTAATTGATTATGTACATGGATTAATTGATTATGTACCTCGACTAATTGATTATGTATATTGATTTATGTACCTTGATTAATTGATTATGTATATTGATTTATTGAATATGTACATGGATTAATTGATTATGTACTTTGACTAATTGATTATATATATTGATTAATTGATTTATGTACCTTGATTAATTGATTATGTATATTGATTAATTGAATATGTACCTTGACTAGTTGATTATGTATATTGATTGTGTACATTGACTAATTGATTATAGATATTGATTAATTGATTATATACAGCTGATCTGTGATAATTGCTTCTAAGAAAACGTTAATGAATCATGTTACATGTATCTTGCAGTGCTAAAGTTGATTTTTGTTTGTGTTGTACATATGATCGAGCATGTGTTTCTTATTAATTCACAGATGTATGAGTTGATGCACAGATTTTACGAGTGATTATGTTCAAATGAATATGTAGGAAAATACATAGATATTTACAAGCACAAGTGACATTTGGCCGTTTTTCCTGACTTTTATGGTACTTTCAGAAAGTTAACTTAAGACAGCATCTGATACTGGAGGTTAGTGAGACGTTTCAGTGATTGTTTATTGTGTCTTTGATTTTTTATTTTCAAGTTCTGGGCCCCGCTGATCGAAGCGCTATTAAATTTAATCCGCTATTAGATGACATCACGCCATGTTGTAGGTGTAACCCAGTGTTCGGCGGGTTGTTGGAGGGAGCTTCATGTTGCCCTGGTTCTCTCAGAGCTAAAGGGGAACAGGAAGCCGATCTGTTTTGTGGTGTCTGTTTTGCGTCCTGTATTTGTCCCATCTTGTCTTTGTTTGTTGCCAGTGGTGTTGAGGGTGGTTTCTTTCACCCATTGGGCTGGCACGTCGTCATATAAGTGAAATACCCTTGACTTGAGTACGACATAAAACCCCAATCAAACAAACAAACAAACCTATCAAATGTCCTGTGTAAAGAGAAAGTATTGGCATTTGGCAAGGCAATCTGAGTGTGGCATAATCCATACAGACATGCCAGCCACACTAAGAAAATTATTGTTTGATATTCAAATACAATATATAAAAGTACAGTAAGTCACAAAAAACACTTTATCAAAAACGTATTAGGTAAATGCTTGCCGGGACGAGTTTCAAATTGCAAAATTTTCTGAACTGGAATCGGTTCAAACCAAGAAAGTGTAATCCCAAAATAACAAAAATACTGAAAATATATCATTGTTTGTTTGTTTGATTAGGATTTAACACCATAGTGCGTAGGGTTATTTCACTCTCATAGTGTTAGACAGCACTCTCATAGTGTTAGACAGCACTCTCATAGTGTTAGACAGCACTCTCATAGTGTTAGACAGCACTCGCATAGTGTTAGACAGAGGTGTGTGTCATTGTCTTTGAGACACCTAAAGTCACCTTTTGAGACACCTTGTTTCAATCTAATTTAATATAGGACAGCTAGGGAAAATTTAGACACCCTCATTTATGTAAAAATGGTGATATGAGACACCCTCTTCTTGATTTCTGGATAAAACTTTGGATGGAGTCCCAGTCCAATGCTGAATGGGAGAAAAAAAACCTTCGTCACCACTGGTAACAAACAAAGACAAGACAGATCAATCACAGGAGGCAAACCTGTACCTAAACAGATCAGCGTTTTGATGTCAATTAGAGCACCAAGACAGCTGGAAGCTCAAATTATAATGAACAAAACTTACGGTGTATGCAGACTTGTCATCACAAGAGATTTCTTCATTTTTAATGACAAATGATCCAGTGTTTTGCTCTCATTTGGAGTTAAATATTTTTTCTCCCCATCTGAATTTGTTTCAGAACTGCTACCTGATGTGAATTGCTTTTTTCGATGTTTCATAGTTTTGGGTTTGCGGAATTGTGGATTGGTTTTGTGAGGAGATGTTTTTCCACCCGTCCCTGAAGAGATCCCGCTTTCATCCTCTGTCTGTCGACTATCATTCTTAGCGTTAAACTCTCGAGAACTGGAATTTTTGCTGCAATGGAATTTTGACATCAAATTGGAATTCTTATAATGCTTCTTGGAATGGCGGAACTCATCAATGCTAGGGCGAGGAGGATTGAGTTTGGAGCCAGCCAGCGATGATGAAAGGGTTGAATCGCCATAGGCAACTGACAAAGATAAACCATGGAGATTACTAGTGGACAGTGTCGTATTGTCAGTGCTCACTTGTGATACAAAGGTTGAGTCTGTGCTTATATCAACATCATTTAAAAGACAAATTGATCTTGTATTCAATTTCTTTTCTTGGTCTATAGCATTTGTTTCCTTTCTGAAAGATTGTAAATCACCATCTGTTTCAAAATTCTGCATTGTTTGTCTTCGACCTTTATTTTTGGCATCTAAATCTCGGATTTCTGTTTTGGGTTTATTGCACTGTCCTCCAGAATAAGGGCTATGGATAGATTGCCGTCGAGAACGGCGCTTACATGGACCAGACTCATAAATACCAAGACCAAGATTTTGTGGAATTGCTTGAAACGGAACAGGGGAGTCACACTTCTGAACTTTTCCTGGTTTTTCTAAAGCATTAGTTTCGGGTTCATCATTATCAACTTTCCTTTTCTGGCTCTTGGTTTGTCTGGATTTCTTCTCATTTGCGTCGTTATTTGTTTTGGATTTTTTTAAAAAGAGCGGACTACAAGAAAATGCTTTATCTGGTGTTTGTTCTGAACCAACAAGAAATGACTGTGGACTATTTTCTTTCAAGGACAAAAGTCGCTTCATCGTGATCTGTTTCTTCTTGGGAAGCATCCCAATTGGTTTTGAAGGTTCTGAATTTGGCTGGTCTATGTTGTTTGCCAACCCTGAAGTTGATTTGTGTTGAACATCTGACAACAATTCATTGGACTTCTGCTCCTCATTAACAGGATCAGGTCGAGGTGAGGCTGCAGTGAAAATATACAATCAATATGAAACACATACTTTGAATTCCATCAATTTTAAAACTGAAGAATCTTTCATTTTTTTATGTATATTTTTATAAAGCTCTGAAAATACAAGTTAGTAAATTCTTTCTTACTTATGTGGGGGCTTTAAAAATAGTTAATACAGACACAGGTCTGAGTTCTAAAATAATATAAACTCTTCCAAGCTTTACTGTGCACAGGGATTATTTTCTACTGAAAATATGGCCAAAGCCTTATTAAAATATACCACTACATGTATATCCCTTGACCAAGATGTTATTTTGAAGAGCCCCAGACATGTTGCACACGCTGTGGGAGTGATCCCCTTCACTAGGCAAGAAAGGGTGAAAGCATTTATAATTTAGAAGTAGATAGGCCTATTATGACTCAAACGTTGGATAAAACTAAAGCAGAATTATTTTCATGAATTTAATAGTAAAAGATAGCTTTCAAGGTTTTAATGCATCCTTCGACATCAACACAGTCTGACAATGAGTTAAAGTCGTGATATGTCAACCGTTACCTTAAAGTACTGCATACTGAGAATGTGTCTGGCAGGTTTATGATAACATGTCATACAAACCTGTAAAGTACCTGCTTCTTATTCACAGTGTTGATCGTTTATTGAATGTTTTAGACTCTGAATTGGGGGTTCATTTAATATATACTTATGTGTTCTGTATATGGGTGAATATGGTATGTCAACCACTCATCAGCAAAGACTTTCTTACAAACTGTTATCATTTAATGTTTACAATAGTTCAAAACTATAAATTATTGGTAGACATCATATTTCATTACTTAAAGTCATTTAAGTTTGTTTGTTTGATTGGGGTTTAACGTCGTACTCAAGGCTATTTCACTTATATGATGATGGATTGTCCACTTCACCCTGCTCCTTTCCTAATTACGGTGGAAAACCTAGAGGAAACCTTGTAAACACCACCCGCGATAGCCGGAGCCACATTGTGTGACTCACTCATATACCTGATGGTCGACAGTCGGACTCGATCCCATGAACGGTAAATCGAAGTAGAATTAGTAAGTGCACATGCTAACACTGAGCCACTGCCACGGGCCCTAAAGTCATTTAAGAAGTTCCATCGTAATTTTTTATTTTTCCCCATTTGTTTTGTACAAAATCTATTTCCTCTTGTGCAACTCCCCTAACCCCAATAACCATTCATTCAAATAAAAAGGTCTCTAAAACGTATTAAAAACCAAAAACACAGGAAGGAAATAACTGCTTCTGGGCAAAGTTAACCTGACAAAGATCCAGGTGTGTGTGTTGTTCTGTACTTTCCGATAGAATTAAGTTACTATTCTAAGCAGTACAACATGTACAAAGTGATCTTTGTCGCGTTTTTATGGCTTAGTATTATCTAACCATTCAAAAACCAAATTTTCTCATGAAATAACTTTTAGCTCTTTACTGTAAACATGTACCTGAAATGCTTTGGAAAAGTCTCCTCTGTAGAGGTTCTGTATCTGTGGAGGTAGCTCTGATGGGAGAGTTTTGCTCGGTGGGATCTTTACTGGCTGACAACTCTACAATAGAGAGATATTGAGAAAGTTCTATATTATACTATACAGATCACATAAGGATAACAATAACAACCTGTAAACTAAAATATTTATTTGTATTCCATGTCATAATTTAATACGTCCGAGTAGAAAAAGACAACGGTAATCCCAGACCTGCCTACCCTTATAGAAATTTATGTGTGAAAATTTAGTTTTTTAGGAGTATTTGCTTAATTTCTGTGTGTATTTTTATGGCCTTTGTGTGTATTTAACATAAATTATGTGTACAAAATACTCCAGAATACACCAGGTAGGCAGGTCTGGTAATTCTGAAAATATGTTTCAATTCACAGGCAGCATGAGACTGCATATCCACCTTGGATGTGACGTCCATCTATTTCCTTTTTAATCTTTAAACAAGTTTAAAAGAAAACAAATTCAAAATTCAGGTGAAATTACAGACTGTCCCAAAGTTGCCCACCTTAACCTACAGTTGCACTCGTTTTTTTATAATGATCATCGACTCATTAGTAAATGTCCATAGTGCAGACAGGTAAAAAATATGCCAGTCAGACACATTTCGATTTAATATTGTCAGAATGTTACCTGCTTGTTTAGCTTTAGTTCTCTGTAAACTCTCTAGTCGTGCCTTCATACTGGGAGGAGTCTCTGGGATGGCCAGTCGTATAGGAGTGGAAAATGAAGAGTTGTCAGTTCCCTGTTGTAAAAAAAGAAATCAAACTGAATAACGAGGTTCGCAGCTAGAGGCTGACTTTAAAAAAATTAAAAATCAAAATCCTGATAAATCACATCTTTCCCACTTTGTTATTTTTCACAGGAAAGGGCATGGTACTGTTTATGATAAACAGATTATTGCTCATTACAAAATAAAAGTCTTGCAACATGTAATACAAAACACACAAAGATTGTGATAGCACAAAATTGAGTATGTGACAGTGCACAATGAGCAATGGTGGCCATATTTTTTATGGAAGTTAATGAAATGCTAAACAAGTTTGAGATAGAGACCTGACTTTATTTTCAAGCCATTGTGTTAACAACACATGCAGACAGGTGATATACAATTCTATTTATCTTCATAACAGGCGAAAATTCTTAGTTTTAAGTAGGTATATATGTTTAAAGTTATCACATACAGGTGCCTATACAGTGAACAATTACTCATTAGCAGACATGTTGATTTTAAAGTATTTAGTGTAATACAACATCCATCATTGCCAGAGGAGGTAACTATAATAAACATGTGATGTTAAGCTGCAAACTGCTTCCATGTTCTCATGGTTACAAGTCACAACACATACATACCTGAATATTGTCAAGTATAAGGGACATATTTCTGTATGGATTTTGGTGGAATGCAATTCCATCAGTCATTGCAAAAGGGAATTACCTTTATAAGTTTGAACTCAGCCCGTGAATATACTTTCAAGTTATTGTGTTCACTACAAACTACTTAATATTGGATAATTAGCAATGTAGACAATACTGTTTTGATTAATTTGACGAAATACAATCCCATTTTTTATTGTAAGAAGTGAAAGTTATATTTCTAGATTTTTAAAAAGCCATGTTACATCCTGGGTATTTCTACATAATACAAATATTGCTTTATTAATTTTTTGGCAAATATTCTGCGGATTTATGTTAAATTTACCTTCTGGTTTGACCAATATTCTGCTGATTTATGTTTAATTTACCTTCTGGTTTGACAAATATTCAGCTAATTTATGTTTAATTTACCTCCTGGTTTGACAAATATTTGGCTGATTTATGTTGAATTTACCTTCTGGTTTGACAAATATTCAGCTGATTTATGTTGAATTTACCTTCTGGTTTGACAAATATTCTGCTGATTTATGTTGAATTTACCTCCTGGTTTGACAAATATTCTGCTGATTTATGTTAAATTTACCTTCTGGTTTGACAAATATTCAGCTAATTTATGTTTAATTTACCTTCTGGTTTGACAAATATTTGGCTGATTTATTTTAAATTTATCTTCTGGTTCGACAAATATTCAGCTGATTTATGTTGAATTTACCTTCTGGTTTGACAAATATTCAGCTGATTTATGTTGAATTAACCTTCTGGTTTGACAAATATTCTACTGATTTATGTTGAATTTACCTCCTGGTTTGACAAATATTCTGCTGATTTATGTTAAATTTACCTCCTGGTTTGACAAATATTCAGCTGATTTATGTTAAATTTACCTTCTGGTTTGACAAACCTTCTGCTGATTTATGTTAAATTTACCTTCTGGTTTGACAAACCTTCTGCTGATTTTTGTTAGATTTACCTTCTGGTTTGACAAATATTCTGTTAATTTATGTTAAAAATTTACCTCCTGGTTTGACAAATAATCTGCTGATTTGTGTTAAATTTACCTCCTGGTTTACTGGTGTTCTAGGCTGGGTGTCCTCAACCAATATATTTGCTGGAGAGTTGTTTGGAGTTGTGTTTGAGGATTTCCATTTCTCAACCATTAAATTACGAATACGGCGCTTGTTTAACCGTTCTGAAATACGTGCCAAGTCTTCATCAAAATCTCCGGGTTGCATGCATTTAGGTTTCTGAAAAACGAAAAAAGACATTGTCTAAAGTTGTAGCTTAAATGATCATCATATGCTATATTTATATTATTTAAATATTTATATTATTTAATGATAAATAAAAAAATTAACTGAGTAAAATGGATGTATGAGAACAGGTTTAATGTCTTGCTGGACCCCTTGGGCTCAAAATGATCCAAATTTTTTTTATCGCTCAGATTAAAAGTTAGGTATTCTAATTATAAGTTGGTGACAAAAGTTCATCCTCAATTTTTAAAATGTTTTTTGAAAGCTGTATTTTACATTTTTATAAGACTTTCCAAGGTGGGATAGACAAAAAAATCCACTGTGATCATTCTAATCAAAAATTTTTTAAATGAGGCACCGTTCACTAGTTCAAGGTCTATTCTACTCGGTTAACTAATTTATTGAGTCTTATCGTTATTGCACTTCGAGAAAAAAAACATGAAAAATGCAGTCTATTTTTTTCTGTTGACGTTTACTCATTTTGCAATATTTTTAAAAATAATACTTGGATTTTCACCACATTCATATATATGCAACCCTGAGTATTCAAGCTTTCGAAAAATATATATTTTGAATAAATGAAGAGAGAAAAATTTGCTTGCCTCCACCGGGATTCGAACCCGGGTATGGTACAGATTTATATTCTTCTGCATAAGAGACTAAATACAACAGGTGCTCTGAAAATCGACCAAGGGGTCCAGCGAGACCTTAAATGTTATTTGCAAAAGATGTGTGCTACTAAATAGGAAGAAAATCCTAATTTTTTACCAACGTATAAATCATAGTTCTTAATTTATTTGTTTGACCACTTTTACAGCTATGGACAATTTTGATAGATTAATGCCAGTATCAGGTTATTTAATATTGAACAGAGAAGAATCTAGGCATTAACTTAATTTTGTCCAATTTGTTTATATTTGTAATGGGGTTTTAACCATACTTCAAACTGGTTGACAATGGATGAGAGAAGAATCTAGGCATTAACTGTCTTGTATTAATTTTGTCCAATTCGTTTATATATGTAATGGGGTTTTAAACCATACTTCAAACTGGTTGACAATGGATGAGAGAAGAATCTAGGCATTAACTGTCTTGTATTAATTTTGTCCAATTCGTTTATATATGTAATGGGGTTTTAAACCATACTTCAAACTGGTTGACAATGGATGAGAGAAGAATCTAGGCATTAACTGTCTTGTATTAATTTTGTCCAAT
>JAQQZZ010128243.1:0-14005 GCA_030265115.1 Mopalia vespertina | reverse complement strand
TATTTTTCACCAAGGCACATTTATGTATTTAAAAAATCAGCAAACCAGGGAAAAATGCAAATGTTAGGTTACCTGACCAAATTTTAGAGGACCAATTTTTAGGTTATGCCGGAAAAGATTACAGCACAGGCCTGTAATCTCCATGTGTTTATGAAGAGAATGAACAAATGTCTGATACGAATGATGGATCAGACACAGACACACTGCCAACAATTCATATGAGCATTATCCCATGCCATTATGAGCCCAGGTTGACCAAAGTGACAAGGACAGTGAGAAAAATTGGTCTAAAATAAATTAGAAATTTTGAGGAGAAAAAACAAGCTTATATCAAATATTTGATTATATCAAACTATCAGTCCACAAAGTTTCATTTATAAACAAATTTGACTTGGTTCAGTTTTTCACTTGATGAGGTACATATAAACATAAAAAGCATATATGCTTGGACCAATATTAGAGCTGCATTATGTAGTGTTTCCAAATTTATTGTATGCAATTCGATTGTATGCAAAAACAGTTTAGACTGGCCTTTTTGTGGCAATGTCTTTGGTGTTGTCTGGCCTGTGGTTATATCTTGTGCATCTGACTGCTGTGACCTGACTGTCAATCAGTGTTTGTTCACAGATTTGAGTGTCCCTGTGAACTACAGTATTATGAGGGAGCATTGGACCTGTTGTTTTGGTTTTTGACTGGCAAGGAAATTCATATTTAACACAGAGTATAATTATATAGGGAAATTGGAAACTTGGACTGGTAACAATTTTTAAATGTTTGCTCTGGATGGGAAAATCTTACATCCAGAATAAAGCCTTGGGAGGGAGTCAACTGTTTTATTATTTTCTGAATTTGATATTGACATGCTACATGTATCTTTCAAAGATCAGTCAAAAATTGGTGTTATTTAATCCGTTGTTGAATTTTGGTTTCAGGTTGGGGAACGAATACGAGTTATATTAGATTGTGAAGATAACACATTAGCCTTTGAGAAGAATTATGAATTTTTAGGTAAGATATATTGCACAGGTATTTGTTTAGTTTTCCAGTTACATGCATTACTATTATATTGTAATATGGTTTATGTTTTATTGAGACTAACATCCAACTAACATATTTTGACCACAAGAGTTGTTTGAAAACTATCAACTACGTGTTTATTGCCTGGAGAGAAAATGGTGTAATAATGACCATGTCTTATATTATCTTTTTTATTGATCAAGCCAATCTAATTTTATATAATTATATCCTTGAGCTCCACTGATCCGTATCATATATAATATATAAGTAGTGTAATGGAGTTACACTAGTATTTGTATACAATTAATATACTGTAAAATTAGTTAATGAGCTGTTGATGCTCATAATTGTGTTGAATAACTGCATGTTTATGCACTGTAAGATACGGACATTTATCTAAGATTTTAAAATTGGGTGTCCTAGATTTCTAGAAATGCATTCAGCATTCAATAAATAATCATATATGCATGTTTAGATTCAGTTTTGAGTTCCTTTGTATGACTGGATTTTTGTATTCTTAAAAAATTCAAATATGATTTTACTTCATACTTATTTTATTGCTATGCGGATAATGCCGGCTATATATATTTTGAATACTCTATAATAAATATTTTTTTCTAAACAGCAATCACACTGCCACAGGGATGTAGATTAATTAAAATCGATGAATCATCTTATGTTCTAGATAAAATGTTCTAAATATATATATAATTTTTCTCTCTTCAATTATTCAAAATACATACTTTGTATTTACCAGTTTCTGCTTCTGTATGCACGCACTAATATTTTATGTATTTTTTGGTCGATTTTGTCGTTTATGTCGTTGATAGCTGGAGAACAAATTCACTGATTAACTTGGAATTTAGCTTTCTTCTATTAAAACAAAGGATGGGATTGCATTTCACCAAACTATGGAAAATCGCCATTGCATAATTTTGCAATATTTACACCTACATGTATGTACTGTAAACATGCTAATTTGCAGGGGTCAGAATGTACACAATTTTGAGGTCATCCCTAACTTTGATGACCTCATCAAAGTTTGAGGTCATCAAAAACAATGTGATGTCATGAACACATTACATTAATGATTTTTTATATGGTTGATTTTAGCTATTCTTTCCAAATTAACAACTTCTTGATTTACAGTAATCTATATTATAAATTTATTAAGATTGTGTCGATTTGGCTTGTGTATTTGTATGTATTGGACTTTTCTTCATGTTTTTTAATGCTGTGACTGTCCAGCAAAAAGCAATCAATTCCACACATTAAGTTATTCAAATTTGCCTGCTTGAACCATCATATGTAATGCACAAGTCACAGAACATTTTGTGCAATAAAATTGTTGTTTTTTAGTTATATTAAGTGGATAATGATTGTCTTCTCTTTGTTTTATGAAGGCGTGGCATTTCGTGGTTTGCCGGACATGCACCTCTACCCTGCAGTGACAGCTGTGTACGGAAACACAGAGGTCTCTATGGTATATCTTGGTCCCCCTCTCGATGGATGACAGTCAATGTACACTCAAAGGTTAAGGACTTCTTTGCAAAGCCAGACATTGCGTTTACCAAACAGTGAAATCTTCAGGTTTTTGATAAGAAAAATGACTAAGCAGTTATGTATTTGGCCAGCATGTTATGCCACATTGTGTATGTAGGATGTCAATATAAAATGTGTGCATCCAGGAGTTGAGGGTTGATTCCTAGAGCAGTATGGAGCAACTGGAATCATAGATTACGTAGAGCCAGTTCAGCTTAAGATCTGTTCGTAAGTTTCTGCTAGTAACTGCGTGGGGTGAAGGTTCCAAATGTGTGCTATGTTTGTGAGAAGGAGGTACATGTACATGTGACTTGGAGGAGTTGATTTTTAGATCATGACATCAACTAGAAATGACTCTTAGGAATGTAATACCAAACACATTTCAGTAAGTTTGAACGGCATGAATGAAGTTCAACAACTACACTGAACACCAAGCAAAACTTTACAAACCAAATGCATCCCTGAGTTCTAACAATTCATATGTAACACAAACAGATTATGTAACATTGAGAGATGACCATAATATGTAGTATGGAAAGGAGCTGTTACTCCAAAGTGAAACAGAAACTGATGTTCAGCTAAGGCTGCCATTGTGTGAGAGACCAATGCTAACAAACTCAGTGACAGTATTGAGTCCATGCTGAGATTAGTAGCAAGCCTTGATAAGTTTGGAATGAGAGAGATTATCTAGTGATCATGAGGCGGTTGAAATGCTTGAGTGAATGGCTATGAGAGATGCTGTGAGGACATTGCACCAACTGAAAAGTTGATAGAAAGAAAGGTTTCTGGGAAAATTATTTCAATGGAGATGCTGATAAGAGAGCAAGACTGGGAACATGGGATAAGATGAATAAGATAATAATGCACTTTCTGGAAACATTGTATCACAAGAGAGGTTCAGTAAACAACAATCCTTCTGGGAACACTGTATCCATGGTGAGGTTCTCAGGGCTAGGCTTCTGGGAACATTGTATCAGAAGAGAAATACATAAGCATTCTACAGATGAGAGGTTCAACAGACAACAAGGCTTCTGGGAACATTGTATCAGAAGAGAAATACATAAGCATTCTACAAGATGAGAGGTTCAACAGACAACAAGGCTTCTGGGAACATTGCATGACAAGAGAGGTTCAACAAAGAACAATGCCTCAGGGAACATTGAGACAGAAAAAAGCTCAATAGACAACAGGCTTCTGGGTGCATTGGGTCAACAGAAGGGTTGCTGGAAGGCAAGTTTTCAGGGTACATTGTGTCATCAGAGTGAAAGGTTGATAGACTCATACATCAAGACTCCAGGGGACAAGGCATTCACAGGAAGACAGAGTAAGATTTCTGGGGACATGATGTTAACAAAAGGGTTTACAAAGAGAATTAGTAAGGAACATTATATTGTCAAGTTTTCCAAAACAAGTACAGCAAGACGTAGGTTTCCTATTTAAGTATAAGTGATATAAGTGATTATAAAAACTTTGGCTGACAGCCCAACACCAAAGTGGTCGTCTCCAACAGTTGCGAATTTTGATTGAATTCAACTAAGAACATACTAGTCAATAAGTGTCCTGGAATACAGAATAGCAAGTGATAAAAAAACTGAAATGTTTTTTTCTAGAAAGTTCTGAGCAAGATAGGTAACCAGATTTACACGGGCAAAACACATGTAAAATCAGAGAAGAATTAACAACAAATCAGGAAAGAGGCAGCATCTCTTTGTAAAGAGCATTATGTGTATATTTCTATAGATGTGGGTGTGCGTCGGTTTCATCGGAGTTTTTTGCTCTTTTAGCCAATTATCATTTCTTGTATATTTCCAGACAATAATTCGCCTCTGGGGTCGTTATGGGAATTACTATAATAATTTGTAAGTAACATTTGATTGAAGCGGGTAACATGGGTATCAGTATTCTTTAAAGAGATCAGTCAGCTTCCTTAAGACTCCCGCATATCACAAGAACACTCTCACACAGGTGTTCTGATTACAATTCTGTGTTAAACACCAGTCAAAACAAATGCTTACCTATATACATAAATAACATAATGTTAACAACCTGTTAAATGCAGGTCACAAGCTAAAAGCACTCTTGAGGGGTTTTGTAAGTACATTGTAGATTATGCAGTCTACTGTGGACCTTAAATTATTATTTTTTTCAACAGATCCTTAATAATTGAACACATCGACTATTACAGTTACAAACTAACCACTGAATGTCAATAAAATGAAAACTCCATTGAACTTATTGTTAAACGGCAATCTATGTCAGAGGTCAAGAAATGAGGTTAGAGGTCAGGAAGTGGAAGAAGCTTAGAGATGCTGGTTTCATTGGTGGATTTTAGGCTTTCAGCTGAAGCATAGTGCAGTGCACTTTAGTTCTCATCTCTTTCTAACAAAGCATTCTATTAGTTCCTGCTTTATTTTAGTCCACTACAATTGCCTCTGTTATTGAACTGTCTGCCTAATCTGTCACATATCACACACACATAGTCAGGGTCTATTGATTGGTAAATATGAAATCTGTTTATTTGTCTTATTTTGTTTGAAGATTTTCGTGTTAGAGTGGAACTAATAAGATAAGACTGTATTACTGTCATCTTATTATTTACTCATTACTTTAATTAAGCAGCACAAATTATTTAGGTCGATTTTGTTTTCATTCACTGTTTATTTGAGAGTTTTAAATAGAAAACAATTATTTTAAACAGTTTTGAAATGTTGCAAACCATAAACATGGGGATTTTCACAATAGTAAGCCTCAGCTTAAAAGTTGTCTCAAAAATACTTTTGCATTTATATTTAAATCTTATCTGTGTGCGCTTACTAAACGTACTTCGATGTACCGTTCACGGGATCGAGTCCGTCTGTCGACCATCAGGTATACGAGTGAGTCACAGGATGTGGCTCTGGCAATCGCGGGGGTGGTTGTTACGAGGTTTCCTCCCCGTTTTCCACCGTAATATGGTAAGGAGCCGTGTGTAGTGGATAATTCGTCGTCATATAAGTGAAATACCCTTGAGTACGACGTTAAACCCCAATCAAACAAACAAACAATCTGTGTTTACTGCCGGAAATCCAGTGTCATTTCATTTAAATATCATCAAGGCAGAGAACGTCTTTACCAACCAATCAGTTTGCAGTAAGATATACTAATCAATACTCCAACAAAATTCAAGAACATGAAGTGAGCGAAACAAGCACTATGTTTTAACCTGGTGTCGTCCGATTGAATCATTATTTCATCCAATTCAAATCCGTTATTTTTTTTTTACCATCTTTCCACTTACACAATGTTTGGAATAACTGCCGTTTAGTCTAGAAGCAGCCTGTCCACTCTAAAGACTAGTAAGGGCGCTAGGAGGAGCACAAGGTGCTATTAACAGCGTTTGTTGTAGTCCTACTGTTACGAGTTTTAGAATCTCCGTGGCAAAGTAAAATACCTGAACCCCATCCCATTGGACTAAAACATGGTTTACATACAGATTTAAATACGTTCTACAGGTCACACGTTTTTTATATTCGCAGTACGTGTATATTTTAAAGAACCTTGCATATGCATAGAGTGTTGTGTCGCAAGAACACCTAAAATCGCTGTAGCCCTCAAGCACCTGCGCGTTGTGCTCATGTCGCCACGGCCCTATCGACTTTGACCCGTATGAAGAAATGTATACTACACTAAGGTATGACGATGAAGTCCGTGTACGAGCCCTTGTGATTGTTTCGGGTTCTCGCCATTAACCGCCCCGGCCCGGTAGTGCTAAGCCGTCATATAATTGAAATAATATACATAAACAATAATCAAATAAATTGAAAGTAAACCCCGATGCAGTAAAACTATCTGAAGTTGTTGGTATTCTTTACGTCCAGTATCCTATAAAGTGGGATATTATCATATTTAGTAATACCTGGAATAAAGAAAGCATACCAAAGAAGTTACCCACTCTGGTTAAGGGCAGTTTGATTGAAGAGTAGAAATGCTGTCTTTACTAAAGTAAGCACTGGAGGAAAATTAACTTTCCAACATTATGGAAACTTTTCACATCTTGGTTGTACTAATGTCAATTATTGTTGGAATACACCGCCGTCATATAAGAGAAATACCCTTAAACACAGCGTAAAACACCAATCAATCAACCAAAGAAGTTACAAGTAATGAGTTTTATTTAAGCCATATTGGCTTAAATATAACGTTTTGACAGTATTAGTTCCAAGTTGAAGGTAACAACCATGCCCTTTGTAAAACATCTACAATTGCCTTGTGACTACTCACACTAATTATTGGCTATATACAAAATATTCTTTATAGCTTCTGATAAAAAGAACCCCGTTTGTCGAGGATTGCCAGAACAGGATTCCAATTCCAATGTTAGTCCCCTATAAGCCGTTTCTAGTCTAAATCGTCAGTCCATACATAATTTAATTGGTTCCAGACAAAGTAGTTTTTCGGTCAGCCACTTTAACGACCTCGGCCTCAGAAAGGAAGTAAACAACTGCAGCAAGATACACCCCAAATGGCATGACGTAGTAGATTTCCTTCAAGTGAGTGACCCTGTTCTGGTCATACTCGGCACAACCATTGCATGTTGTCAGCGGATTAACTTATTAATTATATTGATTTTATATAGTGTAAGTTTAATTCAAATTTAAATGTTTTTCTAAGATGTGTATCTGAACTAAACCGTTACACACTTCTTATTGTACTATGGCCGGCTGGCAGCGTCGATCCTTGTGTACACGGACAATAAACTTAACTCGGGCCAACGCCACTTTAATACATCATACGTGCAGCAGGTGTTTAAAACTCTCTTCCAACGACTCCATGCATCTTTACAAAAAATACACACCCTTTACACCTACTGAATGGCATAACATTTATATTTTCACAATGTCACCTCTTTACGTATTGCCCTTCTGCTCATTATTCAGCGATTTGCTCTGCATCTATTAACTTGTAGGATTAAATTAGTTTAGCTTGTTTAAGTGGATGCTAAAAGCTTTAACAT
Organism: Mopalia vespertina; assembly: GCA_030265115.1. Taxonomy (NCBI): domain Eukaryota; kingdom Metazoa; phylum Mollusca; class Polyplacophora; order Chitonida; family Mopaliidae; genus Mopalia; species Mopalia vespertina. Next base: position 6,453 of record JAQQZZ010128243.1, on the reverse strand, counting down.
CCACTACGCCTCCGGCATGCTGATATGGAGCAGTTAGACTAAACAAAGGCTTGCTATGTTACTACATTACAATATTACGAAAAAGTAACACTTTTGAAGTTGGCTTCAGCTATTAGTTAAAACATTCCTTAAAATTAGCTTTGCCTTCGCAATATTTGTTTTCTTCCGTTGTTCCACTTGAGTTGTAAGGTATCCTCCATCTTCCAGACGGACATGTGAACGAATAGGTTGAAAATCGATAGCCGTGTAATCACCGTCAAAGGCAATATTATCTGATTTCATAATACCATAATTATTTTGTTTTTTCACTTGCCACCACGTTTTCTTTTCCGAATATCAAATCACGTCAACCATGACGCCCTTTGAACGCCGGAGAATAGCATTGGGGACCTAGGCAAACAATTCCTGGCATTTTTGTGTGACAAAAAAGGGATGGGGGAGGGGCGAGGAAAATAATATATCTATTGTGTGTGGCAGAGATTAATCTGGTATCGATTTTCAACCTCTGTGATGGGTTCACGAAAGCTTAACCGAAAAATAAGACCTATATTGTGCCACGTTTTTGTTGGACGTTCTGACCGAGAAGCGTGTATGAACATGTATTGTGAAACTAGTCGAACTACCAACAACGTCCTCAAATACAGTCTCCTACAAAGCCCCACATTATAGATATAAGTTGCTTTTGTTTTTATTCCGATATCAGAAGAAACCATTCCTGTCCACCTCACATTTGAAAGTGTCCTTGACCATAATCATTCCCATTGTTGCCTTGTCGAACAATACTTACATGATTATCTCCCTTTGATTGCATTTCACACCAGTTCCGAGCTTACTTTCATTTTGTATTTTGTTATATACACTGGAAACGGATCACATTGATTTGTTTTAAATGTAAAAGACAAAATATCTATAAATTTCTTTGTATGTTGTTCATACAGGCAAAACGTACAGTATATCCGAATATCTTCAAGAATGATTTTTAAACATAATTCTTATCCCCAATTGACGACAAACTGCCATAAACAGAAGTCCTTGTCAATGAGTTTATAGTTCTGGAGGTTTTGAACATTGTCATATTGTAAACCGATATCTATTGCATTGTGGGATTTAAGTAGAGCCTCGGAGACATTTGTTCATATATTGTTTGTATTTTGAGATTTGATTTTGTACAATTTATACCCAGATTTATCTTGTTCCCTATGTAATTTAAATTATATAGATAATTTTGCGAATATCAGATTTTGATTAAAGATTTGTTTGTATATTGTGTTTCTATACAAAAAAATATTGCTCTTTTTTTGGATGTATAAAATGTGAAGTATACAAATTGATCCGACAAGTTGTTGTGTATTTCTTCCTTGTCTGAGTACAGTATCATTCGAGGGTAGAAGACGTATCTCTTTCTTCATTTAAAGATAGTTGTGTTGATTTGGAGGCACCTTTGGTCCTGGTCTTCTTATAACTAAAAGACGACGCAAAGTAGATTGTATAAGGCATGCAAGTCTCGTGCTTTTCTACTGGACTTCCGGGTATCTCGTTCAAACTAGCTCTGTATGATCTTTCAGAACCGATTTCCGTGTTGCTGTTGGACGCAGTCGTAAGACAGAAAGCTAACATGGGGATTTTGTTACCTGTCAGAATTCCCTTGTCTCATCAGTATCTGGCGGGTGGTTGGAGGGAGCTCCATGTTGCCCTGGTGCTTTCAGAGCTAAGTCTTTTTGTATTGTCCTGTGATGTTTTTGTTTGTTGCCAGTGGTGTCAGGGGTGGTTTCCTTCCCCATTGGGCTGGCACGACGTCATGTCCGTGAAATAAAAGTTATAACGGTACAGTTATCTTGGAAGTGAATGGAAGAAATACTATTACACGAAAACATGTTCTGTCATCCGCCGGATGTTTGTGTGCATGTGTGGAAATGAACCAAAGTACTTCGCGGATATATTTTTAAAAAAAAAAAGCACCAATCAAGCCCGTTTCTTTCTGGTGTATGGCTTGTTAAAAATAATACAAATTTAGTCATCTGTAATAATTTAATAATAATGTAGCTCCAATGGCTACATCATATCAACACAAAAATATTTTCAGACATAAAATAATAAACACTGGAGGTACCTCGGTAACCTCGCATGGATTTACTTTCATCATATGACTGAGTTAGCCACGTGTTTATTTTTTAATGTCTTTTATTTTTTATTTTACTAATTTTCTAGATGAGGAATGGAAATAAGTTAAACAGATAAAACAATATTGACTAAAAAATTCATAGAATTTCTTGAAATGAATACATACGGTCATAAACTAAATAGGATTTCACTTCCTAAACACAATTGATAAAAAAATTGCCATCAAAAATGACACACTCATCGCCCGAGATTATTTACGGTACGGAAATGGCCGAGGGATGTGCCGACATTTAACTATCGATGGATTGTTTGGTTAGTTTTGTTAACATAACCGAATGAATTCAATTATGATTCACTGTATAGGGCTATGCAAATGCAGGCGCCATCTTGGATAGTGATGTCATTCCTAAGCTCGGCCTGGGAACCAATATAACAGGGATAGGCAACGGCCGCATACGCTTACAGGCTAACCCAGAGAATCAATGCTGGCCTCGGCAGTGCTTTGTTGTAGAGGCCAGACCGAGTTAACACTAGAAAATCGCACAAATGCATGTTTTTACAACACGAACTCAGGCGTTTGACACATTTCCGGGACATGTAAACTACGAGCTATCATCGTCTGTTGGGTATTCTTTTTAAATATAACAGAGACTTTTAAGTATTTAGCAGTCTTAAACATAAAGGTTTTTAGAAAAACAGCGAAAGACTTCGAGTAAAAAGGCGAACGCTTCTTATATTGGCCCAGGCTCGGCGAAAGGAATTACAGGTTTTAATACCAGCGAGGAATTTCCCTCTCGTATGAGCAGAATAAGATTAATATTACCTCGCTAGTTATATATTACAATTTGCAAGTGTTTTGTCTTCATGATCTTCTCGTTTTTTACTGTTTACTTAGCGGCAATTCCCTAACGAGCACTGTAAAAGTGAAAAGGGAGTCCCCATCTTTAACGCGTAAATTCAAACTGTAAACAATTTCTCATTTGGACGAATACTTTACAATACACAGCGACAGATGCCCTTAAACACTGTGCCAAATATCATCAAGATGTGAAAAGTATTTATTTTGAAATTCAATCTCTCTGGCGACAAAACCTGAAATCCGAATCATTTTCAACCAGCGGATCGGCAAGAGCGAACTACGGCTATTAGACGACAGCTGGTTACACGACCGTATACGTAAAACCCAGCCCCGTGCTTGTCGTGCCACATCGCCTGACTCCCTCATATACCGGAGGTCGACAGAACTTGATAGCTGTACATCGAACGAGGCCTAACACTTCCAGATACAAATATCTTTTTTATCTTTATTGAAAATTAGCACATATATACATTATGCAGTTTAAGGAGAAAAAATGGTATTCGTAAATAAAGTTAAGGGATACGTGTAAAAAATCCCACATTTATGTCACCATCCCACCATATTTTGTAACCTTCAAGTACCATCTAGCTTTTCAACACAGACTGGGTACTTTGGGATAAACCCGCGCCATCACTATCCTACTAGGAAGTCACGAGACGGCGCCCTTCTTTTAGCCACAGTTATGAAAACTCCAGCTGTTTACCAATTTTAAAATGTGTAATGTGGGTCAACCTTTAATGGGAATAAATTTTGATTAAAGAATAATGAAATTTGTTAGTATCTTTAAAGCTGCACGACATAATAGCATATTTCCGGTGTATTTATACATCTGTAATTTGTCTGGCTACGACGGCACAACGCTGTTTTAGCGAATATCACTGCATTCAAAATGGTCCTGGTTTATGACCAAGCGGGCTGTACGTAAGGTATGGGGGTTAGTAGGCTTCCGACTTTAATCAAATCCATCCTACCACATAGTTTCTTTGCAGCCATGCCACCAAATTAAGTCATTGTCTTATAACCACATGACATACAAATTGGAACTGGAAAGCTTATTATTAACATAAGTAGTCTATGAATATATCACTCATCGGTAGCATCGATGAGTTGTTTGAACAAAGAATCCGGGTTGGATAACAGTTTATCAGGAGTGTCGTATTCAGCCACCTGAAATTAAATAGAAAGTTTCTTGTAAAATAATAATTAGGTATACTCGTGTTTCACAACACACCACTGAATTTATATTGATGTCAGCATAAAGACACTTTTTTCGGACGATGCATGGTCAGTTGAGATTATGGTTGAGGTATAGGACCATGATTCGGGAATATGCAGGGGTAAACCTTTCTGCTAAATAATGTCCAACTATAGGCAGGATATTGACTGTTATTTAGAGTTGAGAGTTGCACCTTTTTTATCTGTAATATCTATATCTTCTGATATTGACATCATTTTATGTGTGGCTAACTTAAACTCCATTTGGAATGCATTTGCCATTCAGTCCCCATCATCTCATTACTGCTTTCAAAGTCGATTACTTCCGGCTTGAAGAGCTATTTCAAAAATCAATATTAATCTTTCCTTGAAGGTATGTTTATGTCCAATAGTTTTTTCTCTTTCGTATCTTCACTTTTTCTCTCAATGATAAGCAGAACCATCTTTTAGTTGTTTTTAACAGATATACCTATCAGGATGCTGTTCTTTTCGATGACCATCTTTGGCCGGTTTTTCTTTTTTAAACTAACCAATCAAAGACCTGTATTAATCGGTATCCAATCAGATTCGCCATATACAGGAACTGATTGACTGCATAGACTTTCTGTCATAAAAGTATGTTCTCGACCTTACCCGAATGGTTAACAACCACAGTCCTATACAGGCCTACAACCTGGAAAGAGTATGCATGTATACGTGCCCCAGCTGGCTGTGACAGGGAACTGTTCCCTGTTTAGCGGTTGAATTTGTCTGTAAAGTGATATGGGAAGAACTATTATCCCCGAAGCAGGTCGTGTGAAGTGTAACCAGCAATTTATACTTTTTTTTGCAGAATAGTTTTACAAGCTCTGACTTACCTTCCCTTTCTCCATAAGAAGTATTTTGTCACAGTCTAACACTGTGTTAAGTCGATGGGCGATGATTAGCATGGTACATTCTGGGAAGGCCGTACGGATCGTCCTCTGTATCAGGGAATCAGTTTGAGGATCGACTGAGGCAGTAGCTTCGTCCAATAGCATAACCTGTGACACCAATCACGTGGTTAGATAAGGATCATTTACGGATATTCCACATTTGCAAACAAGAAGACCTGGGGCCAGTCGCTCGAAGCCCTATTAAATTTAATTCTCTATAAAATGACGTCACGCATTGCGGAAGGTCTATATCTTACCCGTAATAAGCCATTTAATATGGTGTAAGCGGCTAATCGTCTTTCGAGCAACCCCTAGAACCAGTTGATCGAAATACGATAAAACGCTAACACCAGATAAAATAGCTAATAGCCGATTAGACATAGGCCATCAACATGGTGCGACGTCATCTCATAGTAGATTAGATTTAATAGCGCTTCCAGCTACCAGCCCCATCATTTTCATTAAACGTCGTACGATACAAAAAAAGACATTTCGTCATGTTGAACTATATGCGTGAATACATCGTATAAGATTTGAATGTCGTACTATATTATGTGAAAGTGGCCCCCAGATAACCAGACACCTTCGAGAGCCGAGCTTAGCACTAACATGGTTGTATAAACCTTGGCACACTCCCCACGTTTACCTTGCTTTCTGGGTGAACTGAAGAATTATAGAGCAGAAAGGACTTAATGTGGACAATAGGTGAAACTAATAAGAATAACTAACACAGATGTCAAGGCTCGGAAAATGATTGAGTGATATATAGAAGCCGTTTCAGATTAATCTTTACCAAATGTCTTTGTCTAGCAAACCTCCTTCAAACTAGTGAACCCTCAAAGTGGCGAGCCTTCGAACTAGTGCACGCTCACTTCCAGACATTCGCACATCCTTCTTACTAGTGAGCCTTCGAACTAGTGCACACCCACTTCCAGACATTCGCACATCCTTCTTACTAGTGGACCTTCGAACTAGTGCACACCCACTTCCAGACATTCGCACGTCCTTCTGACCAGTGGACCTTCGAAAGTAGTATAGTGAGAGCATCTCAGCGCGCATTTATTAGTACATAATAAGGAAGGATTCAACGTTATCATGTAATAGGGCGACTCCCACGTTATTATGTACAGAGCACGGATTTTCGTGCTCTTTACATAATAACGAGGGAGTCGCGATGACTCCCTCGTTATTATGTACAGAGCACGGATTTTGGTTGCTCTGTACATGATAACGTGGGGATGGTGACTCCCTCGTTATTATGTACAGAGCCAGCGAACGCTGGGGTTTGTTAACGTGGGAGTGGGTTATTACATGATACCGTTGAGTCCTTCCTTATGCTGTATT
>JAQQZZ010128231.1:0-28477 GCA_030265115.1 Mopalia vespertina | reverse complement strand
TCAAAGGTATTTCACTTATATGACGACGGATTTTTCATTTTCAGTGTGCCCTATTTAATTTCGGTGAGAAGGGGGCGAAAACATCGTAACCTTCATTGTAGGGCTTACCGTTTTTCGTTTGTAGTCAATTTACTCAAATGTAACTTACTATGTTTATCCAGAGCTTGACAGTACTTGCAGACAAACAGAAATGTTGACGGCACTAAGGTTCCATTATATGTTATCTAACATTTAGACTTGCCTTGTCACATCGTGTCTAGTCTAAAATATTAATACGAAACAAAAGTTTTCTAAAGTTCTCTGATATTCAATATTCAATTTCTCGGCCACGTTTTAATAGGTCTAATGCCATACATTGACGCCGCTTATACACCTGGAAGATTTGGTATGCGTCCTTTCGGTTTTGGGAAAAAAAAGCAAGGTTGATTCTGAACCCCCAGATACAGTCTTGTATTGATTTTCCCAAACAGTCTTAAAGATAATTGTGTGTGGTGGTACTCTGTGATCAAATTAGTTACTATCCTCGAAGACTTTGAAGATTCCGATGTAAGCCAATATGTCAAAACTGTCTGTGTCTAATATTGTGAAGTAGGTGTGTATGATTTATCGATATCCCTGAGTCTAACAGACGGATGTAGAATTCTGAGCATTTACACAAACGTTCCGTTATTATTCCAGTGAATCAGTCCAATGTATACAAGCATGGTTGTTGCTCAAATGCAGGGACACTTCCAGATCCGCTTACAAACGTCGTAGAGACTTGTTGTGTATAATGTTGACTATACCTAAAACATTACAAAACAAATGGCGCGCATAGACCACCATAATACGGAGGCTGCATGCGCCATCCAAATTAAACAACCAACCATTACAAAACAAGTCAGTCTGTTTTATCACTGAAGAACAGCATTTGATGAAAAGGTTATTTATTCATTTATTTAACTTCATTGCTACGTTTATACTCTGATTGAACTATACCAATTTGTTTCCTGTGAATATTTTGTCTGTATAAACCATTCCATTAAGCCAAAGATTTGAAGGTGTTTCTCCTTCTAGCCTACAACATCAAGCTGAATCACCAAGATAGCTGGTAGAACCTTTGGTAAAATATTCCGGTATGGAGTGGTTTAACTAAACCCACAAGTGAAAGAGCGACGAAAAATACTTGATACATAATTATAAAATTATATTTTCTAAGCTTTCGGAGGTAACAGTCTCCATCATCAGAGAAATGGCAAATGAAAGTGAAAAATGTGTATATGGCTTATATATAGGCCTAATTGACACTGGATAACCATCGGAGAAAGAACAATAGTGACAGTATGTTGAAAGAACAAAACCTTACATTGAGGTGAGTGAGCAGCCCAAGCTGACAAGAAACCAAAAATACAAAGGAAATATAGACACAGGGTGGGGAAGCATAATATGAATTATAACCCTAAATAACAATGAGTGGTAGCTCATATTAAAAGCATACTTTATAGAAAAACATCCAAGGACAATGAGAATGTTATGACAAAAAAATATACATTATATATAATATAGAGGTGAAATGTAAACGTTAAATAAATGCAACGGAATTGAAGAAATTGTGTTGTTTAAATTTGGTCTAAGATTGTTAATGTGAATAGATTCTTTCATTTTGATAACCTTTGGCCATTTAGTCTGAGAGTGTACTAAAAGATTTATTGATTGATTGGTGTTTTACGCCGTGCTTCAGGGTATTTCACTTACATGACGGCGATGTATTCCAACAATAATTTACACTAGCACAAACAAGATCTGAAGCGTTTCCATAATGTTGGAAAATTAATTTTCCTTCAGTGCTAAGTAAAGACAGCATCGCTACTCTTCAACAAACTGCCCTTAGCCAAAGGGCTGTACCATAAAAAAGAACGAAATAAAGTAGCCAATCGTTTATATGTATGTTGTTGAATTTAATATAAGTGACGATCGATTGTAATTATTATTTTTAGGCACTTGGTTCCAAAACAAACCTATCATGTTAAATGTTTAGAATGCAGTAACGCTTAGAAGTTCCAATCGCCTTTGAGTGTAAAGCCATGTACACTCAAACGGGTCACTGAGCGGGCGACGGGCGGTCTTCAACGACGGGACACTCAGTTGGTCCGTCGTTGTAAGACTGAAATATACCTAAGTATCGAGAAAACCCCTAATCAAACGAACTTAAGATTCCGACAGAGCAAATATGTCAAATTGTGGCTATTATGTTTGTTTGTTTTTTTGTTTGTTTGTTTGTTTGTTTGTTTGTTTGTTTGTTTGTTTGTTTGTTTGTTTGTTTGTTTGTTTGTTTGTTTGTTTGATTGATTGGTTTTCGATGTCGTAATTCAAAGTTCTTTCACTTGTATGACGACGGATTGTCTATTTTACACTGTTCATTTAGATACGATGGCAAACCAGAAGGATAGCGCGTTAAAACCACACACCCGCGATTCTCGTAGCCACATTGTGTGACACACTCATATACATGGGGTGGTGTCTATTGTGTATTGTAAAGTACATATATATGATTTATATCAATCCTCGAATCTTACAGATGGTAATGCAATTTTGTAGATGTTGATAAGCGTTTAGTTTTTATACCTGTAATAAATCGAGACAACAGATTAAAAGAAGTTATTTGGCAAATACAACGAAATTAGTGGATGTTAACAAACGTTATTATAGCTGTATCAAGACAACAAATTGAAACACGTTATTTCGCAAATACAACGAAATTTGTAGATGTTAACAAACGTTATTATAACTTTATTAAATGAAGGCAAGAAAGACGTTATGTTTAAAATACAACAAAGTATGTTAGCTAATCCGAGGTCCATACTATGCATTGCCATGTGTTGAAATAACCAATGGCGCTGGCCAAGTGTTTCATACGAGTGAATAACGAGCGACAATAGCTGCCGGTGGAGCAATTACTTTATTGCCACATATAACACTTCAATTAGCAGTAGCTGATGTAGACCCGTGTCCAATGAAGAGGAAATATGGGAAGTCTTGGCTACCAGACGGAGGACTGTTAATCATGTCAACGAGCCGAATCTTCAGAATCGGCAATATCCTGACGATGCTTTCAATATCAAAGTAACTCAAAAAAATAAATCAAATGCCGTGTAATTTAACGAAACAGATAGCTCAGTCGGTAAAGTGTGGGGCCTGTAACCCAAAGGTCCAGGGTCCGAATCCCGGAGGAGGCAAGCAAATTTGTCTCTCTTCATTTATTAAAAAAATATATATGTACCGCGTTGTCATATTTTATTTGTCAGTATATACTGAACAAGAAACGAAAATGAATTATGTTGAACAACGTTTCGTCATTGTTGTATTTTGTAGTTTTCTTTTACGCGTCCTGTGTATAATAAAACAAGTGAACTGAAGGATAAAAACTTTATTTTGTCTCATTATGTGACCTACATCCGGTCAATATCAAGACCTTATTTTAAGAGACATTTACACCGTATTGAAGTCAGAAATGCAAGGATTTCTTTTCGAAACTTTTTTTCTAAAGTCGTCGTGCTGGTGAACTCAGATTTGTTTCGGCAAATAATTATTACCCCCAAATTTATCTGCTTCAAATTTTCCAAATGTAAAAAAAATTCTTTTCTTTCTAGATTCGTAAATATTGACATTTTACATTTAAAATTTGATTGGAAAGTTGTCCTCAGACACAGGGTGTTGATATGAAGCAAGTGTCTTGCCATTCTTAACTAAATCAAATATGTTCAGTAGGTTTAGAGGAAGAATAAACTGTTGAACTATGGGCTTGAATACGTCAACGCATATGCAAATACATGTTATTAGATTATACCCAATCGGGTTAAATAAAGATGAGAGTAACTCCCGATTGTGCATAATTACATCTTATATTGTGCTAGAACACAACATGTTGATAAATATGCCTGTGTCTTGGAACATTCGATTATTTTTATATATCTGATAATCCTCCTGAATTACTATGAACGTTCAGATCTTAATAATCTAAGAATTCAGTAACTTAGAACTTAGTGATCTAAGAATGATGTAATTGTAAGTAATATACAGAACCCTTTTTATAATAGGATCATAAAAGTCATATTTCAGTCTTCTATACTGATATTTCCTCTTTGTTTTAGCTAAAATCAAAACTGCAACGAGGCAAAACTGAAATAATTCAATAAGGCAATCTACATCTGTTAAGTTCTCCAATGTCGATCCCAAAGTGTACAACTTACTTAAGTGACCTGATGGATACATAAACACTGACGTCACGCGACAACGGGGTAATTGATATGCTTTTGGTGAAAACGTCCGATCAATTTACCAGTTTGTTTAAATCAAGTTAGAATGTAATAAATATGTGTATAACCGCACTACACGATTGTCCACGCATCCAAACTGTCGAGGGCTCCTGGCCGTGGTTTAGAGGTTAGCGTGTAGGACAACTGATCCTTCTTCGATGTACCGCTCTCAGAATAGAGTCCCCTAGTCGACCTCCCCCATGTGTATGAAGGAGTCACACGACAGGTTTACGGCAATCGCGAGGGTGGTTTTTACAAGGTTTCCTCCCGATTTCCCACCGTATTTGATTAGTCTGAGTAAGCAGCGTTCAACCTGAAATAATTTCAGTGAAATGCATTTTAGGTACGACGTCAAACAAAGAAATAAATCCAATCAGTTGAAAGCATTACTTCGATTGTCAAAGGATGCTTTTTAGAAACGCCCTGCTTCTTGGTGCTTCGTACTACCTCAATACGGAATGTAAGTCTCGTTCTCGTGCACTTGACTTCCGGATACCTCGTTCAAAATCTGTCGCTATATTTCCATACCGATCTTTCAGAGCCATATTTTGTGTTGCTGTTAGATGCAAGTGTAGGGTTGGAAGGAAGAATTGTCATCTTTTCGACTTTCAATTTATGCAAAAACTAGAAAGAGTGTAGGAGGTAACCGGAAGTGGAGTGGATTACGCTAAATATCGCAGATCACATGACGAGACCTACAGGCCCTGTACCCAAAGGCATGTATATATCATATAAGTAGCTGAAGAACATTTAGCATTTGTTTACATACGTGGTACTTTATCTGAGGTTTGGCCATTGTCTTTGTTGCCGATTGATTTCCTTAGTGCAATTAAAATGCCATTGGTTCAAGACACACTATTCCTCCCATCAAAAGCACAGAAATATATTAAACATCCTCATTTGTAACATACATAATATTGACAATTCATACAGAATGCAATAGTTTTGTTGTCTTCCGAATCCTTAAATATTTGTTTTTATTGACATAACATGCACATTGTATTGTGGTTCGTGCCTCATTGTCTTCATGTCTTCAACTTAAAACCATTTCCATCACTAAATGACCAACAAGCTCTTAAACATTTTCATTTTAACATATATAATGTTGGTTATTCACACAAGATAACATACCTTAGCAGGTTTGTTGTCTTGCGAATCCTTAAAGTTATCCTTAAAGATATACATATTTTTTCTTATTAACATAAAGTTTACATTGAATTGTGCTTGGTTTCCTTGTGAAATCAACTTGAGTTTGCTTAACAGGTAGATAGGTTCTCTGTTTACCTCTGGTATTGTTTCCAGAACACCATCACTCTTTACTCGAAAGGTCAACGGGTTCTGGCAGTTTAGCCGAGTTTCCGTTGAATTGACGTTCGGGATGAAATCACTTGGGACTTCATTCATCTTGAAATGATCGCCCCCATATACACTCTAGCGTGTAAGTGAGGGAAAATCTTGACGTGTTTATTGGCGATTCTCGCGAACAACAGCGAACGACTTGATTGCGATTGTTCACGCTTAGGTAAACTGCTGTAATAAGAGACATGATCATGGATGGTGTACTTTGAATACACATCGATACCCCGGAGGTGATATTAATCTTCTGTTCTCCTCAAACAGCCAATATTATAGCTGAAGTTATTATACTGTTGGTAATATCCCGCCTATTATTCAACCAGAACACTGTCTTTTAATAAAGTGTATGTCAACAATCCGCTCTGTTTTTATTAGACTCTTTATTGCTTCAAGTCTGTCTGGTCACTAAACAAAGACGTCTCTCGCATCGTGGAGTTTCTGATCACAGACGTGTAAAGAAGAGTTCTCTAATGGCTGGACCGATCCTTTAGTTACATTCGTTAGTTTTACACTAAGACAGGTCTCTCTCTCGCAAATGCGGTCAGGTTCTTGAAATATTTTTTCCAAAATGCTCCATAACATTAAAATGTTACAATGTTGTCAGTGACTTGTCGGAGTCGAACAGAGTAGTCAATTAACGATTGTGTATAACAGTCTGCATCAATTATCGAAGGACACTTGTTAGCTTGTTTGCCGACGCCTTAGAATATTCTGTTTGGACAGTCTTGACTATCCCTGAAACCTAAACATTTACACCGATAACAGTATGCTTTGTCGCTGAAGATCAGTCTTTCCCCAATGGTGCTAAGCTTTAACTTCGCTGTTACGTGACTCGGCTTGAAGTAAAACAATTTGTTTTCCGGCGAAGGTTTTATCTCTGTTTACCTTTCGCTTAAGCCAAAGTTTTGAGAGTATTTGTAATTCTAAACCCTAAGCCCGCGCTCACCAATGAAATTAAACTCAACTAAGAGGAATAAGATTTAACTTCTAGGATCAGAACGACAGCTGGAATTTCTTGACACGGAAGAACATTTCTAGCAAGAGATAAAGTTTTATAGTCTGGATTCCTAGTCAACCTATTAAGAATAATGAAAGGAATCACCAATTGTTTATCTGTTCTACATAGAGGCGTGCTTGCTAGTTTATCCAACCGAAAAGATAGCTACAGACAAACGTCGTGTACATAAAACGGCAGACTGGAAATTTGATTAACATAAAATTGCGAAATCAGCCATCTTTTCGTGTCTTGCGTATCATCATAAGTTGATTTTTAAAATGCAAACATCTACATGAAAAGCTTTATTAATTTAAAGACTACTGGAATTCGTATATTTTTATAAATCAAAAATACACTTATATAAATATTTGTAAAAAGCGAAGAAAAAAAACTTACCCCAGGGATAGAACAAGCCTCTAAACAGGCTTTATTCCCGCCCTTGTCGCTTTGACTTAGCAATTTATTAAAACTAATCTAATCACATTGTTAGATGTATATACATATATATATATTTTGCTTCCATTGGGTTGATAAATAAATCCAAAAAAATCATAAATAAATTTTAAAAAAGGCCGTGATATTGCCAAGAGCCCGGGTCGGGCTAACCAGATTACATTACTATATCATTTCTGTTAGTGAGAAACGAGACGAGAATCCGTCAGCTAATGAAGAGTAAGTAAGACAGAAATGTCGGCTCGCTGACAGTTATAATGATTAAAGAAACGAAACATGGTGCACGATTATCTGGTTAAATTCCGAGCTACTCTCCATTAAAATCCATTACGGACTGTGTACCAGCGACGCATTTCATTGGCTGCCTCGTAACATGAAAGCACCAATCAGAGGCCGCAGTACGAATAGTCACGGCTAGAGAGTTGAGCAGTTTTTAAACGTAGGTCGTATAACTTCCCGTTCTTTATGATGGGTTATGGATGCATTGTCCGCCAGGGGTTATAATATACAGTAGCTCTAAATAAAACTGTTGGTTAGCGAAGACTGTCTGGCAGGATAACGTTAACTGTTTTATACAAATAGCATAATATTTCTATAAATATTGTTTTCGTATTATATGTAAATAAATACTGAGCTGATACCTTTTCTGGAAGCCTCCATCAATCTTTTCTTCAATGTTGTAACTCATTATGTGGAAGATAATTGAGCATGTAAGTCACGTCATGTGATCTGCGATATTTCTCGTTATTCACGTCACTTCCGGTGGCCTACTACATTCTGTCTTGTTCTAGCATCAACAGAAAGTTAAAAAAAAGATGCCAATTCACCATTCCAATCCTACAGATAAACCCAACAGCAACACAAAATACGGCTATGAACGGTCGGTGCTCAAAACACAGCGACAGAATTAGAACACTGTCACCGGAAGTACAAGAGAAGAGACTTACTTGCCCCATACCTGTCATAATAACATGTACTTTTACAGGGTCAATCCGCCCATGTGACGCGTATTGAATCCACCATTTCTGACACAGAGCTGTGGTAGTAGAATGGACTGGTTAACACTATACCCACGTGTTCAGTAATAGAAGTACCTTATACTGATTTTAAAACTGTAACAGATAACTGTTTTCAAAGTCAAACAGTCATATAACAACAAGGGTTGATTATAAGCAGTGATTGTCTGGAAAAGTCTAATGGGTCTAACTTTAGTTAAAAGGTTGTGATTCAACGGGCCTTGTCCTTACATAAGCTACTATAACAAGTTTTGATCCTCCAAACTTTCCAAAAAATCGATCTGATAGAAAGATGGTGGGGCGGGCTATCTTTCTTTTTTTTTTTTTTTTTTTTTCGTTTTTGTCCAATTTACTAAAAGGTGACTCTTATCAACAACTGGAGAGCAAAGAGAGTAAATGCCATCCAAACTGTAGTTTGCCATTGTTGTATCGTTCCTACGTTAAAGAATTAATACAAAATCTTTTCTAAAATATTATGATATCTTAATATAAGCCGTATTTGCTGAATTGACTTTACTTTGACATTACCGTTTTAAAAGACAGCATTTTGAAAAATCTAATCAATGATTTTATATTTAATATATATCCAGTGGAAAACAGTTTTATATGTCAAAGAATACCAAACAGTCTAACAGGATAACGTGTTGGGTGGTAGTCTGTCATCAAATTTGCTTCGTCCTGGAAGATCCCACGGTTTGCCAATACGTCACCACTGCCCGTGTCTAATATTGTGAAGAATGTGAAAAGGATGTATAGCTGCTATTCCTGGGTTTTAACGGCTAACAATTATCACGATTGTATCACACTTTCTGTTGTTTTGTCAGGAATTATAAAGAAATATTTGCGTTAATGCAACCAAACAGGTTGGTTGTTTGTTCATCAATGCAAATTGTTCATCAATAAATAGAAATAAGTTATTTAGCAAATAAAACGAAACAAGTGAATTACTCATAGATCCTGAACCAGTATTCGGTACAGTTTCGTGTTAGAATAACTGGTAGCATTTATCAAGGTAATTATACCAATGAATAACAGGAGACTGGAGACGGTAGCAAAGCAATTCTATCATAACTCTATTTAACATTTCAATCCGCAGGCACCTCAATCGGCAGCGGTTCTTGTCGAGTCGTTTCTAATGAAAAGTAAAATGGGAAGTGTTGGCTACCAAGCGGGAGATTGTTGATCATGTCAACAACTCGTTCCAACTAGAGGGCAAATCTTAAACCTTTATACACAGATTTTAAAATCCTACATTTTTCTGTATTTTGTATAAATTATATTTCCTCAGAAATGGTTTATAATACCTGCTTATATAAGTATCTGAAATCCATTATCACCTTTAAATCATATATTCAAACACATCTGGTAGTTGCCATAATCAATCCTCCCACGAGTTCACAATTTAAAGCTTGATACATCATGATAGGGGAAGTTTTTACATACTGATCAAAACAACTGAGAGGGGTCACCTGAGGTCAACTTCAGAATGTAAACACAGCCGAATAACGCACCAGCCGACAGTCTTCATGCGTGCAGTTGAGCTAATTGCTCTCATATAAAACATTGACCACAAACCCTGTCAATACCAGCAAAGGCAACTAAAAACCAACATGTAAGTTCATAAAAAAATAATAATATGAAAAATCATTAATAAAGGGCGTATTTGTGCTATTGCCCATGAGTTTATCAAAACAAAATTTTTGCTTAGTTTAAATGCCCTACAAGACTCTCTATGAGACACTAAATAATACTATCTTTTGAATTGTTAATCAAAACAAATGGCAGACAAATCGAACCGTGTAATCAGAAACTAAGTTTTGAGTCCCATGCCGGTGGAATCGAAAGGTACAATAGGTTAACCTATTCGAAATGTGCCCAGTATAATGTCTTGTCATATTTGTAGTTAAACCACGCGCGAGTCAGCCGAAATGTAAATTAATTAGTTCTCGAAAAGAAACACACTATATTTCTCCGTAAAATACATTTTAAATTTGATGATAAAATACCCTTCTCAAATTAGTCTAACAAAAATGTCAAATCTTTTCCTTCATTTCCTGGAAGCCTGACAAAATTACATCTTACTTAAATAATACAGCATTCAATATAATTCTGACATATCAATGCTAAAAATACGTAATCTTGATGAGTCACTTCTTAACAATGAAAAATACACAATTCAATATTTTGTAGCATTTCTGCAGTGTTTATCTCTGAGAAGAAGGCATTTCTTTTACAAAACATTAATCTCGTGGTAAAATACCGGCTCCCGGCATATACCTCAATGCGTTATTTCTACCACATTATAAAAAGTAATCCATATCAAGGGGCTTATTCTAAGCCATTTTGCTCCTTGAACCCATAGCTTAGTTTATCGTTCAGTTTTTGACACAAACACATTATTTTTAATTTTATTTACTATCAACCGCATCGCCAGAGTATTTTCTCAGCGGATTAAATCAGAAATAAAACCATGGTCAAAATATACATAGCGCCAAAGCTGTTAACAAAAAAGACACTGCATTTTTGTTGTAGGATTTACCGTTAAAACCCACTTAAATTTTGATGACATAAGTGAAAGGTATGGTCGACCTTATAAGCCATTTAGTATTTATATTTTTATAGCAGATAAAAATAACCCAAGTTACTCAAAACATGAAAGCGGGTTATTAAGTTACTCAAAACGTAAACGTAAAGGACTGGAAATGAGCTTGTTGTTGCCCTGGTACTCTCAGGGTTAAGGGGCAATATAAAGCCGATCGGTTTGTGATGTCTTTGTATTACGTCCTGTGATTGTTCTGGTTGTCTCTTGTCTTGTCAAGTGGCATCGAGTGTGACTCTCTTCACCCATTGGGCTGTCACGCCATCATGTGAGTGAAATAACCTTAACTACTGCGCTTATCCCAGTCAAACAAACAAAGAAACAATGAAAAAGTGCAAAACATAAATTGTGTAAATATATACATTAATGTTATCTCCAAATGATGTGCAACATTTTAGTACAAATGTGCTTCAGTGTGATCGCTACAACAAATGTGGCATCGTACATTTTTCTTACAGCAGCAACGTTAGGTATATTTCAATGACAAACGAGGAAAACTACAACAAATGTAATAACAGTTTTGTTACAGTGTTATGGTGTGTATGCTTTGACTATTACTACGTTTTCCATTATTGGTTTTTTCTTCTTCATTTAATATTGAAGATCGGAGATCCAGTGAAATGATGTTGTAAGCATTCTGTGCCAGAAAACGATTATCCGCTATCCCCATAGCTTATTACGTTTTCATAGAATTATGTGTATATGCAAAATATAAACGTTCTCGTTCTCATGGTCTCTGGGCTTAAAAGAGTTAACTGCCATTGTTATTTACCAGTGACGTCGAAGGAGGTTTTTTACGCTCCATCAACTGTGTGCAATAAGCTTAAAATTGATACAAACCCCACGCAAACAAACCTTGTTTCGTTATCTGTATTTCTAACTTCTGAAACTATCAATTCTCCATAAAAGTATGAATAATATTGGACGATAAAGAAAACGATTCATGTACATACGTGATCGTCCATTTCTCACCTGATCAACACTTTGGTCAGAGGACATTTTTGATGCTGCCATCAAGATAGAAAAATAACTTAAATTACCTGGTTTGTAACATTTGTTAAATTGAAAATTCGAACTAACGAATATTCGCTTGCATTGGTTTTATTATCTCAGTAACGACAAAAGCCCCTTTTCGTTCATCTTCGCATTGATTTCTACTTCTTAAGCCAGCGACTTCCAGTGTAAAGTGAAACACTTGTATGCGGTAGGTAGTTGATACGTTTACCACGGGCATCGTCCCGTGAACACCAGTGCTGTTCCACGATAGGTCACCGGATTCTCACATGTTGACGGATTACTCTTTGATGGGACGTCTGGGAAGAAATCACTCAGGACCCCATTCAACCAGAAATGATTGCCCCACATACACACGAGCGTGAAAAATAGGGAGAATCTTGACGCATTTATTGGCGATTCCGGCTTACAGATAAACTAGGTGTAATAAAGGACAGTATCGTGCGGATGATGTACTTTGAATACACATCAATAACCCGAAGGTGTCATCAATCCTCAATTCTGTTAGAGCTCAATATTCTATCTGGGTTTATTGTAGTCTGGGAATGATATTCAGCCTTTTATTGCGGCAGATTATATCATTTAATAAAGTCTGTGTCAACAACCGGCTACATTTTTATTGGAATCTTTATAACTAATAATCTCTCTCATCGCCGAGCAAAGACACATCGGCTTCTTCTAATTACAAACAATTCGGCGTGGTGTTATTTGTGTTATGGAAGACTTCTCTGACAGCTGGACGGATCCTTTTGTTGGATCCGTTCAGTGTTATACACTGTAAGCGATTTTCATCACACCTGTCGCTGGGGTCACCCTTCCACAATCCTCGAGAATGTATTTATGTGACAATGTTAGCAACGACTTGCGGGAATCAGAAGTGGTGACTGCGGACTTGTGACTATTCCACCATCAACGAAACCGTCACCTCCGAACTGATACGGATTCCACCCTCCACATATACTGTCACCTCTATACATCCTGTTATATCCGGACTTCTGAGGATTCCACCAGCATAGATCCTGTTATATCTAGACTTCTGAGGATTCCACCAGCATAGATCCTGTTATATCCGGACTTCTGAGGATTCCATCAGCATAGATCGTGTTTTATCCGGACTTCTGAGGATTCCACCAGCATAGATCCTGTTATATCCGGACTTCTGAGGATTCCCCAGCATAGATCCTGTTATATCTAGACTTCTGAGGATTCCACCAGCATAGATCCTGTTATATCCGGACTTCAGAGGATTCCCCAGCATAGATCCTGTTATATCCGGACTTCTGAGGATTCCACCAGCATAGATCATGTTATATCCGGACTTCTGAGGATTCCACCAGCATAGATCCTGTTATATCCGGACTTCTGAGGATTCCACCACTATAGACGTG
Organism: Mopalia vespertina; assembly: GCA_030265115.1. Lineage (NCBI taxonomy): Eukaryota > Metazoa > Mollusca > Polyplacophora > Chitonida > Mopaliidae > Mopalia > Mopalia vespertina. Next base: position 15,359 of record JAQQZZ010128231.1, on the reverse strand, counting down.
TATCTCAGGACTACTGAGGATTCCACCACTATAGACGTGTATCTCAGGACTTCTGAGGATTCCACCACTATAGACGTGTACCTAAGGACTTTTGAGGATTTTGACCTAACACATATTATGTGAGCTCCAAACTTTTAAGGATTCCACCACATCCGGAATTGTGAGAATTCCGCCACCTTATATACTGTCTCATCCAGACTTGTGGAGACTTCCACCCATATATACTGCACATCTCCGTCGTTTTAGTGAAACAACCTTCCGATAGACGTGGTACACCAATGTCACCAAACCAGCCCTCAGCTGTGTGTTCTGTGCTCTTTGCAATGGTGGCCAGTTTTAACAACTGTTATCCTAACATTTATAGTAGATTCAAATTAGTAATCCAAGCCAATTTAGTGATAGATATTAGATATCATTTAAAATCCCAATACATATATATATTCCAATTTGACCCAATTACAGGATTGATTTTAAAATTATAAAAAAATACAGAATTTAACATAACGTTTTCTACAGGCTGTCTGTAGGTGTTGATGATATATTCATTACAAAGTACACGCCTGTTCAAATCCGATTAGAGCTCACTTTCTATTTTGAGGTCACTTCCTATCCTGTTTACCGATTCCTTAGAGTATGTTTAGACAGCCTTGACTAGCCTTGAAACATCAATTATTGTGTTAATAACAGTATGTTTTGTCATCGGAGACCAGTATTTAGTTGGATATCTTTGGGTTTAACTTCATTATTACGTGACTCGACTTAAAGTAGAACAATTAGTTTCCTCCCAAGGTTTTACCTTTGTTTACCATTCCTATCGGTGAAAGCTTTGAGAATAATTGTAATTCTAGACAACAAGCCCACGCTCACGGATGGAATTCTCCTACAGCTTGAAGATTGTCTATATGTAGGCCTACATGACAAAACAAAATAGAACTCGTTGGATTAGAGCGTCAGCTAAAATTTCGAACCAATCCAGTAAATTAAAGCTTTAACTTGTCTCTCTGAATCAACCATTACGAGGAATGAAACGAAACACCCGTATTCTGTCTGTGGGCACTGCGTAAAAGTTAAATATAAATAATGATCGAAGCCAGGTTCCTAGTTTATGTAAATTCATAAGGAAATAGCTAGAGGTACAATCCGTTTTAATCGAACAACAAATTGCTACAACGAGATCGCCATATCAGTGACGAAATTCCATGAAGAAAAAATATTATTCGTCGTTGACGCCAATTCATAATATATATACTATCATAAGTGAGAATGCTAGAAAGTTTCTGAAGGCGAATCACGATCCTGCACGACACACGCATTTCTATTGACTTATCTGAATTTTTCGGTCACGATTTCTCCATCTGGTTATCTTTAATCCATCGATACCGTGCTGATTATTATTAACATAGGTCAACTGAAAAAGAACATCCGCTTCCTGTCCCATTTATTTGACTGATGCCCTAAAAGCAATCGCACTCACATACTACTGTAGAAGGATAAACTCAAGAAAGAGAAAGTCGTGACATTGTCAGGAAAGCTGTACGCAGCCCAATGGGATTATCCCTCCTATCATTTCCTTTGGCGAGAAGCGAGAGTAGAATCCGTGAGCTAATGAAGAGTAAATAAGAGAGAAATGTCGGCTCGCTGGCAAATAGGATGATTCGCGGTTGCTTCAAAGTGACGAAAGATTGCGCAGACTTGTCTGGCTTGTGAACGAAATCACCGTTTGTTATTGTTGAAACCGCTATTCATACTCACCCAATATCATTTCTGACTATAATTGTGTTGCATGCTTTAATTCACCTTTAGTTTTTATATCCCATGTAGGTGGATAAACTTTTAATGAGGAATTGTTTAACATGTCACAAGTAAGTGCTCAATGCAGCATCGTGGTCAAATTGCTACATGCGGATTGAATCCACGTTTTCAGATACTGAATTGTGCTGGAAGCTTTAGATTGGCTGTCTTTATCTTCAGTTAGATCTATTTATGTTCAACGACAGTAGTCAATTCTTGGATAAAAACTTATCATACAACGTTTTTTTGTAGAATGTTAGATTGACTCAGGCTATCCAATGTTCGACAACAGTAGCCTCGTTTTACATGTATTGTCGTGATTGCTACCATCCACATGGATACCGCTCACGCTATTTTGGGAGGAAACGAAGCTGCAGAAAAACACAATACAAATAAGATGAACTACCCAAGTGCAAACAGTCCGTTATATCTAGAATAACAAAAACAGAGGAAAACATGCATGAATCTCAATTAGGCGAAGCATAATCTTGTTAGGTTTATATGGGTTCGTTCACTCAGATTTCACGCTGTTGTTGAATTATTTTAGCCTTAATACGGCGTGCCAGCTTAATTTAATTAAACAAACAACCCACCCTTAGGCGTCATCGCCAACACACAATGACAAGACAGCACAACCAAAACATTCTAAACAAAAACTATACAAAAGATCAGCTTCATGTAACCCTTAGCTTTAAAAGCGCTAGGGGAGCTCAAAGCTCAGTTAAGTTAACGGTATGTTAGATGACGTTGGGTAACAATGAATTTCTATAATGACGTGACGTCCAATTCTTTGTGACGCAACGTCATCTTACTGATTGTTAGGCTTACGGAACTTTAACAACCGGTCCTAGGGCAACGTACAGTTTCCACCAGCCACTAGCCATAATATTGTTTGTTGCTCATTAAGCATAAATTCGAAAAGTTGATGCTTGACGTACGTGATCCTGGTATTGCCGATTCTACTTAGCGCTGGGCGTATCATCAAACATTAATAACGACCAGTTGGAAATGGCGGATTATCTCCTGAGGTGTGTAATCAACGTATGTCTTTATTACACTGACGTGAATAAAAAGGCACATTGATAAAGAATCTTGAGGCTATTATTTTGGAGATGAGACGAGTAACGGTAACCCGATCTCTCTAAGTCATTTGGTTTGGCATCAGCCTAAGGCAGAATCTTGAAACTAACGAAGCGTAAATCTGGCCATCAGCTAGTATTATATGTCTTGTTAATAATGATTCGAAGACGCGAAGAGCGTCTGGCAAGACAGCCATATTATCACAGTCAATGTTATTTTGACTAAAAGTGGCAGATAACCATAGTACCAATAAAAAGGAAGGACGGTTGGACTGACAGTCAGCTTCTAATAAATGATCGAATTAGAATCAGCCGATAAATAGCATACTGGTAAAACAGGATATATTAACTGTATAATTGTTAAATCAAAAGCAATGTGTTTGACTACATTCTTTTATATATTTACCTCTTTACTTCTTTATTTGCTCATTCTTACTTTGGTTCGTTAGTTTGTTCGTGCGTGCGTGCGTAAGAGCATGCTTGCGCGCGGGCCTTCGTTCGTTTAATATGAAGTTCTCTTATTATGGTAGGCCTATACTAGTCAACAAGACACCCATTATTTCGTTTGCTCTTAAGCAGATTGCCTTTGTCATTTCAACAATTGTAGTGATTCCAGAGGATTGCATGTGCATGGATGTAAGTCATAGATGGGCAGGGATTTCGAAACGTTACTTTTCATAAATAAACGCCAATGACAATTGTCGGTTGGTTTGAAATCGTTTCAATCACTGTAGGTCTATAGTTGAAATAATGCGACATTGTATTCGTACCGTGTGTGTTTTAGAAATGCTAAAAAACTAATGGCTCTGTGGCAAGGGTGTTATGAAACGTGAAGTATTCTTCCAATTATAATCATTAACGAAGGCGAGAACAATTGTCTGGATGCTGTTATTAAGGAAAATCGTTAACATCCACCAGGGGCCGGTTGCTCAAAGCTCTCTTAAGTTAACGGTCTGTTGGATGACGTTACGTTACAATACATTTCTATTACGACGTGGCGTCAATTTCTTTGTGATTTTCTTTGAACAACCGGACCCTGGGCGAATAGGATATTTTGTGGAAGGGTTAATAACGATATTATGATATATAACCGTTAATGATCAAACCTGTTATAAACCAAATAATATCGTCATAACTTTATACCTGATAAAGTTTGCTATTTTTAAAATTTAAAATGACTTCTGAATAAATTCAACTTGGAGATCTGAGACCGAGCTTAAAAAAACTTGAGCATACTTAAGCGCGAGTTTGTGTTCAAACTCTTGAGGTCGTGCTCCCTTGAGTAGTGCACTTATTCCATTTCTTGAGCACACTGCTGTGGAGCTCTTCGGTCAATAAATGCAAAAATGCACTACGTTGATTTTGTCGGCTGCTTCGAGGGGATTTTGTTCGTCACTGATAAAACGTTTTGACCATCAAAAATGTCTAAACGGTATGTGATTTGCAACCATCTTATTCTTAAAAACAACCCTGCAGTCCCGTTGAGTACGGTTTTGAGCATGATCCTGACCGTGCTCAGGACTCGTGCTCCGCTGAGCACAGAAAGCGTTCTCAATTTTTTTTTATAACCTCGGTTTTCGAAGACGAACTCCGGATTCGACTCAGCTGAGCATGAAATATCATCTTGAGCATACCCAAAGACTTTTACAACCTAGGCTCCTGATGAATTATCCATTTGCCAATACAGTGGTAGTTTGCGGTAGGAAGACGTAGATGAAACGTGGTCAGCGATATCTCAAACCCTGTGCGACTTCCTTTCGACGATAACTGGTAGATCCTGTCGCGTAATGAAGAGTAAATACCTTTAAGTGTTGGCCAGCAGACTGTTGATTTAGAATCGTGCCAGTGAGACTGAAGCTCATATTCACATTGTCTGGTCCACATTCCAATTGTCCTTTTGTGTTAGCGAATAAACCAAACCGCAATGGAGACACGAGTCGCTTTTTGCGTTCACTTCATATGTAGGTGGCACACAGGCGTCTTACTCAAAAGGGCAGATTGACCCTTTGGGACTTCCATAGTCAAAAAAATATTTAAAGTGTGAAAGAATCAATTCTGTCAGTGCAGTCCTTTAAGGTTATCTGTTCACAAATTATAGTAGAACAATGGCTCTTTGAATAATCATTCTCAAGGTTTCTATTTCGTTCGTTTGTTCTTCGTGGTTTTATTTTATATATGTTTTGTTTGTTTGTTTAATGCATGTGTAATTCCTCAAGAAAGTAAAAGCGAAGAGGAGTATTTTTTACATTAAAGTTGGAATTCAAACTGGACAGTGGTAAGAAAACTGAATATAGTTAACATAAGGATTCATTGAGTTTTCGCCGCCTAACCGATGGATATTTCAATAGTAGTAGTAAATAAAGCTATTCGGAAATATTTAGTCCTTCAGTCGCCGCTAAATGATTCATCAATGATATAAACCGTATTACTGGACATGTTCTTGGGAAATACGTGCTTAACGACGTGTTCCGTTCTGACGTTTCTTATAGCATGGATTTGCAGCAGAGGTATCCGGTATCAACTTGGACTGGAGAACCCATAACATCACATAATGATGTTTATCATAACGGTCGATTTCTTTTTCAACTCTAGTGCCTTCTACGCCGTAAGGCCATACCCCACCCCCACCTACTCTCCTTTTCTCGTTTAGTTGGCACATCGTCATATGAATGAAATAACCTTAAGTACGGTGTAAAACCCAAATCAAACAAACTCTTATATTTCTGTCTTCATCTGGCCCCTGTGGGCGGTTGGATTAAAGCCGATCTGTTCGTCGTCTCATTGTGTTGTGTCCTGTGATTGACCTGTGTTGTCTTTTTTGATCGACCTGCAACTCACCAACTTTAGTTTGGCTACTCTTTTAAACACATTATCAACGTTTTCTTTCTGTACATTAAACACATATTATCAAAGCTTCAAGGTCATTGCAAGGTGACCGCCCATTCACACTGTACAATAAAAAACAAGTGGAGATGGCGTCTGCTAAGATTACAGGAGTCATCTGATGAAGCAATGACGTAAGTGCCTTTTTTAGTATACTCATCGGAAGCCTTGATGCGATAACATATAAAAACGTTGCATGTATTTTATTATATTATAACGAGGTAAGAATCTAGGAAAGAACCAGATGTTGGCTCAAGTCCATTCCCCACTTGAATATAAAAACAGTTTAATTGTTTGTTCGTTTGTTTGATTGGAGTTTAACGTCTTACTCAAGAGTATATCACTTATATGACGACGGGGTGTCCTTTTAATACTGTTCCTTGCGTAAAAACAACCACCGCGATTGCCGGAGCCACATCGTGTGATTCATTTCACATATAATACTCTGTCAAACCCGTATGGTAACAATTGTGAGAAACTTCACCCAACATACGTATGTAGGATGAGCACGTGACGTAAACCAACCAAAATTTGTGCCGGAACTAACTTTTCAAGCCGAGCGACACGAGCGTGATACCTAAGATGACCCCTCGTTTGAATGATTATCTGTTTCCGAATTATCATTTGCAATATTTTAAATTCTTCATTATTGTTATTTACTGCCTTACATGCCTGATACCTGATGGTCGACAGGCGGACTCAAACCCATGAACGGTGCATTCAAGTATGATTAGTAAGTAGACACGCTAAACACTAGGCCACGGCCGCGGGCCTAAAAACAGCTTAAAGCCTTGAACCGGTGTAAATATAGTACGCTATCTTCATTCTCATTTTCATATACATGTAGTAGCGCGCTTGAGATACTGGGATTAACTATTTGCCAATGTCAACAGTTCTTCAGAAGCATCTGGTAAAATCAACCTTCAGCATTTGTACCTCTTTGGCTTCGTGTCCAGATTGCTGGAATCGTAATTTGTCTGGTATTCAAGTGAGCACGTTTTATAACCACAGATATGGATCATAATTCAGAGAGCATGGTCACATGGAGTTTGATCAAAACGATTTTAAATATGTTAGAGCCAGATATTTTAAATATCACAGAAATGCTTTCGGTGTTGGAGCAGACAAATAGTTAGTCCTTGCCAGAGACTAACAAACTACCATCTACGATTTAAGAAATTGAATCAACATCGCTATTCAAAACGCCACTTAAAAAGTTATTCTCAAGTTATAGTTTTTATGTGCTTCTCTTTTCGTCCTATATATATATATGTTGTATTGTTATATATGGAAGTAAAAGAACTGTTAGGAATCAGTACCAACTGCACGAACAACGAGACACATCTTTAATAGTACTTCTCAATAAGTGGGTGGACAAGTCATACTGGCCTTTTTTTTACCGCCAAAGTATTGAGAATGGCTACCTGTGTGTGTTCATACTAAAATAATTATTTGGTGAATAAAATAACCAATAACTAAACAAACTGACTGAACACAAGACACAGCATGTAAACATTATCAAGGTTGTACTTTTTATATTGACATATCCTTTTGGTCGACTGACTGATTGATTGATTGAATGGCTACCTGTATACCTGATTGATTGATTGATTGATTTGTGTTAAATGCCCGTCCAAAGGGTATTTCAGTTATATGACGGCGGTGTAACCAACAGTAACTGCCACCCTAACACAAAGATAAACTATGAGCTATTAGCTCTTTTGGAAAATAAATATTCCTCAGGTTCTAAGCAGTTTGACTATACTTAAAATGCACTGCCCTCGGCCATAGGGCAAAACTTGAAGAAGCCCCTGTTATGGTATAGGGAAATTTAAATTGAATACACCTCCTCCCAAAAGTATAATGGTAAGCACTCCGGCCAATCTGAGTTAAGTTCAATCAGAAAACTGTCCGCGTAATTTTGCTTTTGATAATGTGATCAATTAGTAGTGTTGGCCTTAGTTTTCCTGAATAATAGTGTTTCCGGTGTTGGCAGTAATCGAACAAACCGTCACCCGCATGGATGAAAGTGCTACCTTGGAAAGGTAACGTTATTTCATTCACCTCGCTGCAAGTACTTTCCTTGAAATGGCCATAGAACGGAAATTATATTTGTCAGAATAAGTAGTTATACGATTCTAACACCAACACTGATGTTGTCTTGGATTTTTAATCCTTAGTCAGTCAATAACATTAAACTGTCAACAACAACTTTCAATTTAATAGCCCTTATTTAAGTATTTATGCAGCACTGTTGTTGTAGTTTATGTGATAGCCCAAATTGTCAACAGCTTCAACACTAGTACTGATGTATGGAATTCGTAACTGGCAATCAATACTCAATATCCCTGTGTGTGATAGTATCAATTGGAAGGAATAGCAGGCGTTATTGACTCGATGCTTCAGCCACGGAGACCTTTGAGCAAAACTGCCAGATTATCCTTGACTACTTCCTGGCAACAAGTTAAAGGGCCTGGTAATTAAACTGAGTGTCGGGTAAGACACTATCGATTGAGTCCCGTATAGCGACTGATGTGCCTGCCAAACATCGACACGTTTATCAACTTGAATAAAGTCATTACTCCAAAGAAAGATAAAATCGTCATTTACCCTTAATGTTTCTGTTGATAATCTGGCCATCTCTGAATTAGTAGATACTGAAGCGGCGGCTCAATGGTAAACGTGTTGGATTGCTTATCCTCCTTCTATGTTATACACAGTTTTAAGTCTCCTGGTGAACCTCAAGTATCTGAGGGGGTCACACGAGGTCACTCCGTCTATCGGGTCGGGGATTTTTCCGAGATTTTCGCCAAGTTTTACACTATATTAAGTATAAGTATCCAAGTACAACAATCTGCCTAACAAAAATACCATTGACCACGATAATAAACACAAATCAATGAATTGTATTAACTCTATTGTTTGATTTGAATTGCATATTTTGAAACAAGACCTCATCATACGTTACACGTAGTTTAACTTGAAAGTTTGTTTGATTGGGGTTTAACGCCGTACCTAATTAAGGTTATTTCACTCACATGACGCAGTGCAAAAACAGCACCAACAGGTCGGCTTGGTGTTGCCCCTTAGCTCTGAAAGTACCAGGGCAATTTTGAAGAGTTATTATATATTCAATGTCAACATTCACAGCATACATACATGTTGAACTGTCTTTTTTTGTGTGAATTGTCATTGACTATGTAGGAGGGTGGAAACGAGAGCCTAGTGGAATGATCCCTACAAATATTGAACACATTAATAAAGGGCTAAAATAAACTTCACTGTAAATATCAACTTCACTTTTAGAGCAATTCTTACATAATAAAGAGAGACGTACAGAAGACCATTAAGTCTAGATACAAGAAATAAGAACAACAACAACATACGTAAGATATCGTTTCTGATCATCCAGGGGCATAAATAAGCACAGATTTGAAAAAGTTATCTATATGATTACTGTTCCTCTCATAGCATATGGGCCTGGAGCTAAATAGAAACATAGGCAGGGGATCATCAATTTCGATGAAACGAATTCGGCTTGACCATTACTCTAGTGCCCCTGTAATCAGCTATGGTATTGATGAGGTACCTCAGACGGTGGATTCCAGACGCGAACAGCCGTCAGCTGAACGATCAGATTACCCGTCATTCTGCTTCATTTCCCAGGAGCTGAATGTACAGTGCCTAATGGAAAATAAATACGGCCAAATGCTTTATGTCCCACAAGGTAGCACGGGGCGAACTCACTGATAACGTGAATGAGACACTGGTACTATTTCCCATACATGTTTAAGCACGGATATAATGACAAGAAACAATTTCAAAACCACCTGCCGCTGTGTTTTGTTTGATCTACTGAGGTAACTACACAGCACTATTTAGTAAAATCAAATGAGGCAAGTTATGATAGAAAAAGTCCATTAATTATATCGAACGAATACCTTTTTGCTCCAAATGGCGTGCACCACCCCCTGTAACGTACCTCGCGACTCCTTAAGAAGATCTTCTAAGATCAAATAAAACAAATAGCGATTGATCTATACAGTCCTAATCCGTGACACACGAACCTGTATTCTCGGGTGACATCGCAACAGACCAGACAATTTGCCCCAAATAAACCACAATGCCAAGACCTGTTCAGATTAATGCAGGGGTGCGCCAACAGTCTTTATACATAGGGGAAATTCGAATATTTATCATTAAGTTTTGACAATAATTCCCTGGATATGTATTGATTTCCCCAACGTATGGAAGTTCTGGCGGACCCTGTATTTTGGCTTGTTCTTTTAAAATTATACCAGACGACCAATAATGTGTAGGGAAATTTCATGCAAATCAAATACATTCTGTTAAAGCATAAATGTATTTTATAGGAAGCTTCTAATTCCCATACAAGAAACTGAGCTTAAACTGATCATAGGTCAATTAATTATACAATTTCTGGACAATTTACACCTGCTGACGATATAGGCACAATAATCGAAACGTTGTGTTCTATCACAAAACCAGAAGTGGTTATCCAGAAATAGTATATGATGTTACCCCACTTCTAAAGGTCGTTCAAAACTTATGATCATAGGTTAGTATATAAATAAAAAAAACCCAGACGTTTATCTACATACTTGTATTTTCTATCATCGTAAGAGAAGTCTTAAAAGATAAATAGTATTATAATGTTAGAAATAAATAGTTATGATTCGATGTTATTCTATTTCAAATAAAGCACTGAGATAGCATTACGGTTTATCCGACTATCGCCTAAAACGTAGCTTAGAAGGTGGCTCATGAATATAGCCCAACGTTCGTTGTTGATAGTTTCCTTAATTCGCTAGCTGTTAAATCGCATAATTGGTTCTCAAACTTGCGAATACACTGTAAATGTCTGGCGAATTCATTGCGATCTACGTAAAATCAAAAAATAATATGGAAGTCAGATTCTCTACTGATTTATATATGAAGAAGTAGACATTTCCATGGAAGTGACCGTAACATCTAATATTGGTCTAATAGAAATGCAAATGAGCACTGTACAATGATTAAACTGCAACTGACGGAACTGGGTAAGAATAAGTCTTCTTTCTATTTTTATTAATATTTACAACGAGCACAATCAGAGTGTTACATAGTAGTAACAGTAAAGTAGAATCGTCGTAAATTAAACTTTTATGACTTAAAACTCAGATTGAATTGGGATTCGAACACGGGTCATTTGGGTTGCAGGCTTACACTATGGCGAATGGAGTCAAAAACTCTTCCAATAAAATGTTACCTACATTTCTCTTAAGTAAAGGCTGCTAATCTCTCTCTACCTGAGGTATTGGTAGAAATCGTTTTCAGGTATACAGAAATATACAGGCGATTGTGTTTGTTCTTTGGATCAATTCCAAAATCTTGTTCTGGCATATTATATGTATTGTGTTGAATGCAGATAATGCAAGAATGGCATGTGACCACCGGTAATCGACTTCCGAAGCCTTATGTTCGTAAATAGGCCCTATATTGACTTTTCTTCTCCTCTCTCAGAAAGACCCATTATAGCATACATGAGAAACAAAATGTAAAGGATCTTCTGGTTGAGGCCAACCTTCCCTTTGTATCAGACAACTTGTAACAGTCATTATCCTTAGCGAGCATATTCATTGGTTGGTTTCTATATGTCTTTGAAATACCAGCTTGCAGGCTGGTCTATTCTAAACCAACGCCCAATATCTTGTTTGCTACATATATTCTATACCATGTTCATGGTTGTTACCTTCTCTCGAGAAGTATGTAGGTTATCCATAACAACTTGAGATTAAGATTTATTTAGAGATTTGTCTCTTGTAGTTTGTCTCGAACAGGAGAGGATTAACTGTGTCAGTGTGAGGAATTTTTAAGAAATATATTGAATTTTGGCACAGTGGCACTAGGATAAATACCTCCGATTATTATGTATTTAAATTAAACTCAGAACGACCTAGTTATATTTAATAATATTGCTTGCGTACGTCATTTCTGCAGACATACCCTGTACCACTCAAAATTGTGATTGAGTTCATGGTTTGGCTTAACATTAGTATTTACATTAAATGGAAAATATACTGCTTTATTTTTGCTGCGATTTCAATGCTACCGAAGGATTATGCTGTCAGGCATGTTTTCGATCTGAGAATTGTTTATTCAAACAATCGTTTGAACTGAAAATACAGATGTTGTCATTAGGCCTATTGACTTGTTCGCTGCAAACTTATTCTTGAATGGACTGACTCAACACATGAGATCAACAGGTTCGCGGAATATATCTAAGTAGTATTTTATTGGTTTATTCAGTCTAAATCGCTAGTGGGCGTTATTTCTTTAAAGGATTGCGCCACCGGTCGTTCAACCGTTACATTTAGTCCAAAATTCTAAAGAGGATATTGGCAAGCACAGACGTTTAACACTGTTCTATCAAGGGTTGTTTCTGGTTCAGGTGTATAAGACAACTTTGGCCACAGTTGATATCTTTTCGTGGTTGTTATTGTACAAAAGTAGTCCAGTTAAGCTATTTTGTGTGATTGCTTGATTTGTGTTTAATGTCGTTTAAATGGATTTTTCATTTATATGACGACACATTTTCTACGCTGACTAACTCAAAACCGAGACGAAACCTCATAAAAATCACTCCCTTGGTTGCCGAAATCATCTCGTGTGACTCCCTCATATATGTCATCTCCACTCGGGGACTCAATCCTGTACGATACATCAAAGGAGGATCATCGTCCAACACGCAGTGGATCCTGGGCCACAACCCCTTTAATAGCAGACAACCATCCTAAACCTAACCATCCATCGACCAGTTCCTTCAAGCGAATTCTTTATTATATTTTTTGAATAAATGAAGAGAGAAAAAATTATTATAGGTGCTTTTGATTGTCAAATACGTTCTCAACAACACAACAAATAAACCTAACAGATCTTTTGAAACGACCTTTTTACTGTCAATGGTGTTGGTGATTCAATGCACTACCTTGCAACATTAAACTGCGAAGAATAACTTCCGAAATCTTTCAAAAATGTTATTTAAGAAAATATTTATTAATTTACTTTATGTTCATGTTTGATCTTTGCCCATTTTGTTTATATATATTAACACAAATACTATTTTCATAATGACTCATTCGTGTTATTTAGACTCTCTTTAGACGCTTCACTAAAAGAGACTACCGCACTCGAATTTTTCGAGTTTTATGCCGTTTGAACATAAAGATTTTCCAATAGGTAAAAATTATCATGACTGCCAGTAGGCAGGTGATGGTGTCGTTAAAACATAATCAATACATTTATTGTATTTCCATTACAATAACGATTAATTTAGACTAATGTCGTCTTATAGGTTCTTCTATAAATTTACTTATATTTTGTTTACAATCAAAAAATGGTTTTGTGATCATTTGCCTGAAGTATATGTTATTTTTTTTTAATAGACCGAGCTAATCGATATACTATTTAAATCCACAAGAGGCTACTATATAGATGTGTGTTATGAATCTGTAGTTTGTCTGTGCCGCGGGACGTGATTCGCCAAAACGGATCCATCGGTTACACTCAGGCGTGATAGTGAGTTGCGAATCTCGCTGTCTTATTAACGGTCCGCGAAACACCGACGCTATATGATTGCGCTATTTCGCGGATGGGTAAATACTGTGAATAACGGAAAGTCCACGGCTAAGGCTTTGTTTGCAGCACATTGTGTTGTCTAATAGGGATTTTATCACAAAACGCTGTGAAAAGTGAATTGCTAAGAAGAAAATCTTTCGTTATTATAGACCACCTCCTGTCGCACTTTACGAATCATTTGTGCGACAAAGTGCAGCAGTAGAATCCATACAATTCTCACGAATAGGCAGTCAATAAGTTTGTTCACAATGACATAGATAAAGATAGATTTTATACAGAGAGGCCCGCATGGTCGATTTTGTTTCTGTCTTATTGGTCTAATGAATCAAAATCAGTGAAGGATGTTTGTGAAGGACAGACATCATCAGTTATATGCACTCAGTTGTGAACATAAGTATAAACTCTCAGCGCAATTACTTTGAATTATCTGAAAAACTGACGCGTAGTTTTATTTTTTTATTTTTTTCGAGGATTACATCAACGTCTGGTCACAAAATACTTAGAAGAGGGCGAGTCAGGTGTCATTATTAATGTTTTGAGTAACACTGAAAAGCTTCACAATAACATGAAATAGTTTGGTCTGTAGTGCGTAGTCAGCAGTTCTCAGTCGGTAGTTGGGAGTCTGTAGTTCGTAGTCTGTAGTTCGTAGTGAAGAATTTTAAGTCTGTAGTCCGTAGTCGGTAGTTCGTAGACAAGAGTCAGTAGTTTGCAGTCGGTAGTTCGGAGTCTCTTGTTCGTAGTCAATAGTTGGTAATCTGTAGTCTGTAGTTCATATTCTTTAATTCGTAGTTCGTAGCTCATAGACAAGTAAATAGTTCATAGACTGTAGTCTGTTTTTGTAGTTCGTAGTCAGAAGTTCGGTCCATAATCGAGAGGGATCAACCATTATTTATGTGAATTTCTTCGCAAATAGAACCAATACTAGCAAAATGAGACGTTTTAAACTCCGTGTACGTATACGGCATTCATAAATTAACTATGTGATATCATTATTTTATTAGCTCACAACGATAAAGCGTAGTGTCAACTCCGAAAAAAGATAGGACATTCATTATTGGCTCAACTTTTCGGTTTCTTGATATATCTCTTTAATATACATTACTGTTTTGTCGAAATACTCCTGATGGTGTTTTGATAAATAACCCGAAATGTTGATCCAATGGTGAATTCTCAAGACAAAATTGTTAAGTTTTTTAATACTTTATGGTTATAATTGTCAGAAAACCAGTAATCGAAAGAGCATTAGAACTCAATTCAACACAAGGAGAGTTTATTTCAATCAAGTCAAATTTCTGTTTTTTATGTATGGCTATGTTTGTCTTATTGTGGTTTAATGTCGTACTCAATGGTCCCCTTCTTGCTTTGATAACCGATCGAAAACCCCATAAAACCACCCCCGCGATTGCCAGAGTCACTTCGCATGAATCCTTGACATGCCTGATGTCGACTGCTGGACTCGAACCAGCGAGCGGTACATGGAAGGAGCGCTACATAGTGTCCGACACGCTAACCACTGCACCACAAGTCAACGTAAATTTTTCTTTGGGCGTGAATTTAAGTACTTGTATATATAGTATTTTTTATAGATCGAATCCCGGTGGAGACAAGCAAATTTTCTACTTTATTTATTCAATATACATAGTAAAAGAAATGCAATCGGTAACACTATAGATTACTCCATACAGCATACAGGCGTTTATATTAATATATATGCCCTCTTATTATATAAAGTATAATATTGTAAGTATATGTACTATATAGTATATGAGGATATGTTATATGTTAATACAAACGCCTATGGTAGCGCACATGTATTTGTAAAACATAAATGTCTCCAGTGATGTCAGGAGTTAAATCTAATACATAATTTGTGTAGTGGTTTCGGGGACAATATGTTTGTTTGTTTGTTTGATTGGGGTTTAACGTCGTACTCAAGGGTATTTCACTTATATGACGACGGATTGTCCA
>JAQQZZ010128220.1:0-14006 GCA_030265115.1 Mopalia vespertina | reverse complement strand
AAGAATTCTAGAAATGGACGCAGTGATGAAATGACATACATTGATCTTGATGTATTTCCAAATGCTGCGAGGGTTTTGACAAAAAATATGTGCAGTTTAATTACGCTCACCAGATACATCTCGACATCATTATCTGGAGTCAATCAGTATAAAGACAAAATATAGCGGTTTGTTAATGAGACAAAACACAGTATGAATATTATTACATCCTTAAAATTCCATATTTACCGTTCTTCTGACATCTTCCATCAGCTAATAACGAAGGTGTTAAATGAGACGATGGCGATCGATGAAATATGATAAAGTAAGGGTCACAATGAAATTCAGGTTCGTTTCAGTGTTTCACTTTCTGTTAGTTAAATAAAAATATTTCATTTTAATTTGCTCATAATATATATCAACTGGTTACATATTCTTTTCACTTGTATCCATTGCCGTCTATTCTACGTATTTACTATATCGCAAACCAGAACTGTGACAGTTTGTACGTGTTATCAACTTTACATCATCAAATTAGCACAATTTACTAATATTGAGTTTGTCTGGGCCAAAAAAATTTATTATTGTATGGGCTGTTTGGGTGCCTGAAAATATATTCTGTACTCAGTGGTGGCATTCATTACCTTAAGCATATTCTTTATTCTGGTTTGATGCAGTGAAGTATTGTTGGCGCCTGTCATTATAACAAAGAAACGATGTACACCACCGAACTATGTCAAAACTTATTTTTTTATTAAAATGGCATATAAAGTGTTTAGTCTGTATAATAAAAGCTATAATGCCACTGTGTCGACGAAATATGGTAAAGTAAGGGTCACAATGAAATTTAGGTTCGTTCCAGTGCTTCACGTTATGTAAGGTAAATAAAAATATTTCATTTTGATTTGCTCATAATATATATCAACTGGTGACCTATTCTTTTCACTTGCATCCATTGCCGTCTATTCTACGTATTTACTATGTCGCAAACCAGAACTGTGACAGTTTGTACGTGTTATCGACTTTAAATCATCAAATTAGCACAATTTACTATTGTTGAGTTTGTCTGGGCCAAAAAATCGAAACGTCCCCAAGGGTGTAGTTTCGTCTTTCAAGGCCTAATTGCCCTAAATTCCTCTAATTATAACTGCCTTATCGAATAATAAGCAGAGGATAAATATAGATATTTTTAAAATGTTAGTCCCCATATTGACTGCCCTGTCTTCTAACGAGGCCTTTATGTCAAACTGTCACAAGTCAGAGCAGTAGTTCAATAACTCTTAAGTACTTTCCGTGAACAATGGACAGGAAGTCAACCTTGGATCAGCAGCTGCATGTATTGTTCTATTGGTCCTTAAGGACAGGACGCAAGTGACAAGCGCTGAGATTGCATTTAGTGGAGATAAATGCGTCATTTGAAGGGATCCCACTAAAGATCAGCAGTACACTGAATACCGATGAACATTGCGTTTTCAAAGAATATGTCATCCCGATTCTTCTGCTCTATTGTTGTCTGGCCATGATTGTAAAGACTGGTTATAAAATACGTGTATCTCGATATATATGTCGCTATTAAATGGCCAATGTCGGCACATCGCAAACTGGCTACAGTGTTTTAAAGCTAATTCTAATACTTTTTTTTTTGCATGATTTGTTGGGTTGGAAGTAGATGTCATCGTTAGACGAAATAGTTCCACCACTCATGTCCCCCACCCTCCACGGAGTGCCAACAAGGGCGAAACCTCCCCTGACGTAACCAACAGGACCGGTAACAAGGGTTCCATGGGTGGTATACTTAAACGGGAAACTAAAATTAACTTTTCTCGTTTACAACTTAATTGACCCATAAGCCACTGCCTTCTGTAGTGATCTTAATTACGGTAGGAAGGAATCGCCTTTTATATAATTTTACTTTCGTTCAGCTTGGATATTATCGATTACGATAGAATTCAAAATATATCATTACAGGGCTCGACGTGACCAGCTGATTAATCAGTTCGTGCCAATTTAACCAACAGTCTTGAGAATATTGAGCCAAAGTGACGTGTTAGGTAAAAATGACTATGGGCATCCTTTTGCCCGCCAAGCTGCCCCTCATTCTTCAGGATCTCATTCTCCTATAAAACTGGACTCTTCCCACGGCAAACAGGCTGCCTCTATATCACACCGCCTCATACGATCAACCGAGGAAGGTTGGGGGATTGGCGATATATTCTGCAGGGCCTACTGATGCTCAATGCCCAAGAAAAAAGGACAGCTATCACCTGGAAACACACTTGGCGTTAATTGCTTATCAGAATATTTTATAGATCTTCACATTTTCTTTTCCATTAGTATCCAGCACATGATAACAACAATGTGTTGACCATCTAATTTAAGAAGCGTCGATGTTGACGGTTCGTTTCGAATAATTGGGCTGCCGTTCTTTTATGAAACTTAATCAATATATATTTTTCCTGAGGATTACTGTCATATTCTATGGGCTTAGTACCAACCTGTTTATTTTTGGTGTAAATGGTTCTTGCAGCACACATATTAAATACAGATACGGACTGTCTGTCGCTTTGCATCCAAATTCGTTGATTGATTGGTGTTCAACACGGGGCTTGAGGGTACTTCACATATATGACGGCGGTGTATTTCCAAAGAGTTAACAACAATACAAGGATAATATGAAGTGATAATATATACAAAAGCTTTGTTGGAAAAGTAATGTTCCTCCATAGCTCACAGTATAAATATAATTGAAGCATACTGCCCTTAGCCAGAGAGTCTGTACTTTGAAAGACAAAATACGCGTATACACACAGAAAGGTATACACACCCACTCACAACTGTATATTATGTAAGTGATCTGTTGATAGGCTTGTGGCAATATCAAGATGGCGAGATCTTTACGAGATAATCTCCTTAATCTTCCCTCTTGTTTACGCGCATTCGTCTTGAAACTCATGTTTTCAATATTTCACTCTAAAAATCAACATCGTATCAAGTTGAAGCCTATTGCTTTTAATTCGTCAAAGATTCAGATTTGTAAACATTACTAAGAAATAATCTCAGAAAGTCAAAACATATATAACCTGCAGCTCTTCCTTGAATTGGCGTGATTAATTTTCTGTCCGAGACTCTTCTTTTGATGAATGATTTGTCTGGTAGATATTGACATAAAATTCTATATTCGAAACCATCATTCGATTATTCGTTATACGTAGCTGTTGGCATAAACAATTTTGTTAATTACTATTAATGAAATTTAAGCCGGTTTTACTGTGGATCCTGTGAAAAAGTTTAGGTAGAAAATGACGTTACACAGGAATCCGTCAATCTGTACAATCCCCATGTGTCAATCGCTCGAGGTACATTATTTCGTAATAAGTCGTGCTGGCGAACTACATTGAAATTTACCATTACTGACTTGGATGTACTCGCTGACCGAAATCCGTCCCCCAGATATGCAATAAACAGAAAGCAAAATGAAAAACTCTAGACCTCTGATGTACGAAGTCACGTCAACAATGCATCACTTTGTGTGACAAAATTTGACATTAATTAATTGGGGTAAAAAACCCTTGTCTTTTAAGGCATAAATATGGTCCAATTAATTTTTCGCGTTTCATCGAGTTTCTGGCTAGGAGTGGCTTCAAGCATATTCACATTGTCTATTATTAGGAATGGAGGAACATTAATTGTACAACACAATATGTTGAGTGTTGTTATTTTGACACTTTTGAATCAATACATATTGAAATGCACTGTATATCGACAGTATATTTATTTACTTACTTTAACTATTTGGTAATCCGATGGTGTCATCGATGATTTAACTAAGAATAAACCCCAATTCCAGATCATTGACAAGCATTATTGTAGGAGGAAAACTGAGCATTATACAGAAAGAACAAAACCTTCTACCGGCATACTAACCCACATATGGCACCGGGAATGGAATCAGCGAGCCTAGATGTGAGGGGGAATTTGTGGGCCAGAAGCGTACATTCTGTGTAGAGTATACCACTCCACCACGGCAGTCCAATGTCATTTGACTTGATGACCTCTAACCCCTAATGACTTCACCACGATTTGGTCTATAATTATAACAGGTGACATGCCTCACTATTCAATATCACATTGTGTTTGTTTTAACTTAAAACAAATTATCTTTAATTTACCATTTGGTTTTAAATAAAGTTATATTATATTTTAGGTTAAATATATGTGTGTATTGCAGTTGCATTACTTTTCCCAGAATGCATTTAAGCTTCATGTTTGCAACATAGGATTTCAACTGCTGCGTTAAAATAAAAAAAAATAATTTGGACAATACGTTTAAATTCGTAGAAAACTATTTTATTTTAACAACTGTTTCTTCCTCAAAGCACATATTATTTATCAGATAATTAAACACTTCGCCTGCCATACTCTAAGATAGCAATAGATGTAGACTAAAGGGTGATGAGTTGTAATATGTATCATATCAATTTCAAGGCTGTTTTAGATGAAATATCGCGTTAATAGAGCAATCGTCGATTTCATAGCGCGAATCTTCAACTGTCTCATGTATCATGGACCTATATTGACATAGTGTATGTTAAGATTCCCATACGCCTATTTTTTCAGCGGCTGATCACAAGTGGCGACTCCATGGGTGTGGCAGACATTGACCCTCCGTTGAATCCCCCCTAGCCCCAACAATATATATAGCCACTATGTAGACTGATAATTGATCAATGACAAGAAAATACGTACAAAAAGGCATCTTCTGTCTTCTATTGAAATTGTTCCCCCCAACCCATCCGGACGGGGTTTCTGTTTCTGGCACAATTTTTGTCATGCAAAAGTAAGTTCTGAAATGTTGATACCATATACATCGCTAATCCGCTTTGAAATAAATTGAAACATGATTCTTCTTCGGACAAAATAAATTATCACAAATTTTGTCAGATCAATTACACATAACGCCTTTTTCTTTAGCCGGGATTCAACATTTTATCTTTCGAGAACATATGGACTTCAGCGAATATCTTCTATATTACTTTAATAACAGACATAGGAACATTTGCCTGCCTCGGTTGTTTGATGTTTTACTGAGTACTTATCGTAATTTTAATCCCCCCCGGCGGCTGTGAGAAAATCTCTGCCTCGTCTTAAGGCTACCATCATTGACAGAATACAAATCAAGCACAACATAAACCTCTGCAAATTCCTATGGTAGGTAGGCATAGTTAATTGCTTTGTTGTTAGGTGTAAGTTCCTACGTGATCCGTGATCCGGGTTACTTCCAGGTCATGCACAAAACTTCCTCGATAACACTCAATCCATTGCAATCGATGAGAGGCTCGAGTGGGTTCAAGCCAATATATGTATGGGTGAACATAAACAGATAACTGGTTGCTATTTTGAAGTGAAACCCTAAATATTGATAGATTATTTCGGTGCAACCTCATATTGATTCAGCGATTGCCTCATATTGATTCAGCGATCGATTGATTGATTGGTGTGTTATGCCGCCCTTAAGGGTATTTCACTTATATGACGGCAGTGTATTCCAACAATAATTGATATTTGCACAACGTGATTCACTGAAAAAACAAAACATAGCAATATCCTGTTTATTCTGACCACCATGTGGAATATAAACTATCGTTAACAACTTATAAGGTCAACCCATGTGTGTAAACCTTCCGGTTGGTTATGGGAACAAATAGTATGGAAGATCGCCAAATTAGAGCACCCCCTATCATAATCCATATTACTTACAATGTGATATTTCTTACCCGGGTTTTCTGTTTTCTATTCCGGTAACTATATTTGTACACAAAAAAGTAATCTGACCGAAGCTAATAAGTCGAAGAGTATATAGTTTTATATTGACAATGTGTTCAATAAACCACATGGAACTCTGCCAAAATTATAGCACGAAGGCGGCGGATTCAATGAGAGGCCTTAGGTAAACAGCGGAGTAATCGGGGTTGTAGCTATAAAATGTGCCTCATTCGAGTGATGTATATAGTAGTGGTATACAAATGTCAAAGAAACTATCAACTTTTATTAAAATGCACTGTATATATCCAATAAAGATTTAGTTCCGCTTCGGATATTACAAAAGTAATTTATCTTGACCATAAACTATAGATTTGTGGCGTATTCCCCTAATCATTAGGTGACATAAAGATTATTTATTAGTTACGCTAAGTACATTTTGAAAAAAACGAAGGTAAAAAGCGTTCAACAAAGCTGGTCCGACCAATTGTCAAACATTACAAGATATCCATAAGGAATTACAAATGAAATCTGTCTTACATACAAACTAATCTGATGGACAACACAGATACTGCTATAGCAAATAGAGCACATATATTTGGTTTAACCCCAAAGGAAATCTACTCAAAACTCATCGCAAAGTAAACTATACTTTTTGTCTTACAAAAGGACAAAAGAAGAAGGTTGATTGATTGATTGATGTTTTACGCCGTGCTTAAGGGTATTTCACTTATAAGACGGCGTTGTATTCCTACCATAATTGACACTATATAGCACAACCAAAAAGTCAAGCGTGTCCATAATGTTGGAAAGTTAATTTTCCTCCAGTGCTAAGTTAAGACACGATTGCTACTTTTCGAACAAACTGCCCTTAGCCAGAGGGCCAAAAGAAGAAGGCGACTATTTCAAAATACTATCGTAATGGGTCCTGATATACAAAACTTCGACTGCATGAGATTGCCTTCAGCTTAATTATATTCTGTAATGGGGTAAATTGCGTCGAAATCTTCCCACGACTATCCTTGTCGTTACAATCAAATGTCACTATATATTCATCGTTTAACGAAGAGTTAAATGTCGAATGCCAAAACAGTGTTCTTTGGGTCTACCATGCATAATCTTCCACTGACATACTGTGATAGCTACTGTGACACGTCATTAAGCGGTATAAAGGAACACAGGCATCGGTGAGTTGATGTTTTTTGTGTGTTCGTTTGATCGAGGTTTAACGTGAGCTGAGTACCTACAGGCTCCCAGTACCATTTTAGTATCATGGGGAAATATATCCACTAATTATGTCTCGGATATGCAATTTTGTCGCAAGAAACACCGTCTTTGCTGAGCGCGATAACCATAGTATGTCTTTGTACAGTTCATATGGCAACGTTTCAAAGCAATCTTTTTCTTTGGCAAAAAGTGGATTTAATATCAATTAATTCTGATTCCACAATGTTTTATCTTTATATTTCAACGCTATGTTAGCTTTTGACAAAAATCATATAGAAAAAGTTCGGCGAAATCCGTAATATAATGTTTTGGGGGTACATTTTTGCTGGAGGGAGCATCCCGTTTCCCGCGTCACCAGGAAGCTAATCTTTTAGTAATGTGTTCATAATCAGCCTTGATGTTGTCCTGTCTTTTCTTTGATTATTGCCACTAATGCTTAGAAGGGTGGTTTGCATCAACCCTTGGAATGACACGTGATCACATTTGCCATGTAACATTAAGTACGGCGTTAAGTCCCAATGAATCAAACCAATGGACGCCTCAGCCCAATAAAACACAAAAAGATCGGCCTACAACTAGATCATATGGTTATCCAGTTTATTCATCTCCGAACACCACAAATCTTTAAATCGAAAATGTGTAGGATGAATCTGAGAAAACAAAGCTTTCTACCCTCTGTACAGAATTATTACAACGAAACTTTTATTCTGGATACTTCTTCAGATCGTTTCGTTGCTTGTTTTAAATCCAAACCCAGAAGCATTTTAATTTAATGTATTTTTATATTAAAGTTGCTTATTTTAAATACAATTTTAAGGTTAATACGCAAAAACATATTTATTTATCTTCATGTATATATATTTTATATATGACTCTGTATTATGTGTTCACGTACAATTTAGTTTAATTCATGTGCATTGTTATGTGCCCATACGTGGACCGTATAGGGCCTGTGTGGTTGAAACTCAATAAATTTTTAAAAAATTGGTATTAGCTTCATAACTGAGGCATAATCACAAAGAAACTTTTCCCTGTAATTCCTTTCAGTCACGTGGTATTCAAGGTATGCATTGGATATCTCTTGACTATGGATCATTATGTTTCAGGAAGATGACTTCTTTTGTATTCGATCGCTTTTATTCCAGAACAATTGATTACAAAGCAAACTATATAACCTGTTAACATAATAAAAAGGATAGAAAGCCGATAGATGTTAGTCTTCATCGTGTGTTTACCCCTCATCCAAGGACAGTCGGCTTTGACTAGACCTCTCATTCTCAGCATAACTGAGATAATTAAGTATAAAACTGAACAAAAGCTTCATCTAATCCAAGGAACATACGCAGTGATTGTTTGACGTCCATTGATCTCTAAGAATAAACTGTTTTTCTTTAATGTGGTACTCCATTAACGGTAGAACCAAGTTTATGTAAATGTGTGTCAGTCAAGCAGCTCTTCGTATAAAAAGATAACCATAATGTATGTGATAGATAATGTTTGTATCAGACGAAGACATCATTTACCTGTCATGTGCACTCTTAGAAATAATGGTTCTTTGACGGTTCTGTAGAAGTTATGGCACCATGTGTATGGCAAAAACGGTTCTTTAGAAAAGATGGAACCAATACGACGAAAACTGTTTTCGAAAAAGGAGAAATACTTGGAACAGTTGCTGTGAGGGTTCCACACAGAACCGTAAAGAGTTCCACCAGATCCATTAGTGTAGAACAATAAAGTATTCCAATACAGCAATAGTTTTCTAAGAGTGTTTTACATACTACTTTATCATGAAAGCATGTATAATTAATTTATGACGGTGGTCCGGGTCGACACTAACAAAAACAAAATCCTTCGTGCGTTGTACTATTTGACGATTGATTAAAGCGTTTTCTGGTCTTACTCACTTTTATTATTACTTATAAACCAAATTGACCACACCTGTTCACTAATCCTTGTTGTATATTGTATAAATTCAGTACCTCGGAAAAGATGACTGTGCCCAAGTTATAACGATGACTGATCGGCGATTTATATACGCAAAATCGTTTGTTTTTATCTGCTAACATAAGGCGATGCCGATGATGGCCAGAATTGGGTCATTGACAAGGAAATCAATAATGTCTGGCCCGAATCAAAAAAGTGCAATCGATTGTACGTTACCCAGGTAACACAATTAACCACAGTAAAAATAACAATCAATACAATCTAATGTAAGCGACTCTATCTGTCTTGGCTATCGAATTTAACTTGTTGTCTACAAGATGGTTAATTTTCTACTTCAAGACCTAATTTTTGACAATTTCTTCAATTAATCTGACATATTGGGTGGCAGGCAATTGCTAAAATAAAACTTTTACCAAAAAAGAAAATCTTTATTAACGTATAGTAAATTATTTCAACAATAACAGTGCATTGTGCATTATTGTATTAATTTTAAATCTTTAAAAGTCTTTTTAAATTGTGAAATTTCAACTTGTGTATCTTAAAAACAAAACAAACAAAAATGTTAAATTAAAATATATAACAATCTGAGTTATATGTCTTGAGATGAAGTGTATTATAGAATCAATGCTGTAGGTAGGCCTACAGTAATGGCCGAGGCGCACGCATTTCCCACATGTAATATTCAGCGAAAAATGAAACCATATCAATCAGCTAAAATGTATTTAAAAAACGCTGTTTGAAAGCAGAGAAATCACTTTAAATGTATTTTATAATACACTATTTTTAATCTTTTCTCAACATTATGAGTTTGACAGTGAAAGTATGCCTTGAAGGGAAAGAAAACATTAAATAAAGTGGGGCCCGCGGCCGTGGCTTAGTGGTTAGCGAGTGCGCTTTCTGAGACTACTTCGGTGTACCGTTCACAGAATGGAGTCCGTCTGTCGACCCTCAGGTATATGAGTGAATCACAAGGTGTGACTCCAGCAATCGCGGGGTGGTTTTTACGAGGTTTCCTCTCGATTTTCCACCGTAATAAGGCAAGACGCAATGTGAAGTTGACAATCCGTCGTCATATAAGTGAAATACCCTTGAGTACGACGTTAAATCCCAATCGAACAAACAAACAAAATTAAATAAAGTAAGTCTGGACATATAGCGGGTATCAGTAGGTATGCGAAATGGTATTCAGAGGGTATGTATTATATTCATAGAATCAATATAGACATTATATTGGTGTTTTATTTCTCAGAACCTACTTACTGTTAAACTAAGATCATAAAGTAGAAAGGTCTTTGAGCTGGTAGAGTGTGGCTCCTTTTTTTTCTTGTAATTTTGGTTCAAACCTTTTCAAGTAAGTTTTGTCTCTCATCAGTAAATCATATAAAATCACAAAACGATATTATACGTATTTCATGTTAAAAAACCAAGAACACAGTCTGAAAGGCAGAGAGTGTGACCCGTTGAGGCAAACACGAAACTACCTTGTTATAAACAAGATTTCTTTTACCATGTGACAAGTAGATTAATGGGTAATGATTGCGGATAAAGATTAGTGCCTTACATATAAATAAACGATTTTTAACTCATGCAGTAAAATCCTATTAGATCCTAGAGGATCCAATAGAATGTCCAAAATCATATAGAATCCTCTATAATTTTTCTGTAAGGAGTGACCGTTGTTGTTAGACTTCACGTCACAAGTGCCTTTTTTCAGAGACGAAATATTCACGGAAACTGTTTTGTTTTGATGTGATGACTGGATACCAGCTCTATGGGTGAAGGAAACCACCATTATGATAGACGTCATTGGTAACAAAGAAGAACAACACAGGTTCGTCACGAGACAAAGACACCAGAAGCTTCGTGTGGCCTAATATTTTTGAGATATTAAGCATCATCCAAACATCCCACGCCACACACCCCGTACTAGCATAGCCCAATGGACTTTAAAAAGGGATTTATATAATCCAATGTGTGCTGGTTAATTTGATAAGTCCTCAAACTAAACGCTCTGTGTGTTTTTAGAATATGCATAGTGTAGGTACTTATCAATGGAGCAATATAAATTGGCCAATTCAGCACAATCCTTCTCGCTGTATTTGTTTCATTCAAAAAGATCTTGGAATGACTGGAGCTATTTTTAAGACCAATAATCCTAATGTTCTTTGGTAAACCACGCTTCAACGTTATGTCTCCGGTCTTTTTAAGTCAAAAGGACGAATCAACGTGTCCTTTACCATTGAGCGGAGACTTACTGAATTAATGTATGACTAAAACGGAGCAATTGAGTCGGTGCTGATTGGCCCTTTTCAGATATATTGCACTGTAAGACAGTCTGTGCGTGTTCTAAGTAATCCCGGAAATGCGACCATCTGCCGATTGATAATCTCTGAGGTGTAACACATTCCTGTAAAAATCAACAAAGCGTAGCACCAATAGCACTGTTTGAGAATAATCCGCTGAAGAAGATTAAGGAAATTGTTTTTACATGAAGAGGAACAAAAGCAGATTTGATCGACAGTTCGGAAGAAAACGATGCTCGACACATTTAATATATCCTATGGAGTTTCTGTAATAACAAGATCTTTTTTATATCAAAGACCCGTTTTTGTCGTAATGGTTCCATATAGAACCATCCTGGTTCCCTATAGAACAATCCTCTTTTCTAAAAAAAAACGTGTTATGGTAGATTCCATGTTCAATTTTTCATTGAGCTATATCAAATCACACATAAACAATTTTTGTAAATTAAACTATCAACACCGCTATGGTCAAAAACGTTGTAGTGATAACCTAGATAATGTTACAAATAATTATAGGCAGCTGACGCTCGTTTATCCAATGACGTTCTGTCAAACTTGCCGTAGGTAACTCCTTTGTGTCCTCATATACGACCGCCGAGGGTTATGCGACCGGTTGTTAACATTTTGTGATTACACACTGCACATTGACATAAAACTATATGACAACGAACCATTTCTAAAACCACATTGATCATAACGTCTTCGACTTGGCAATATCTGATTGTGTAAGCGATGTTTCGAACCTCTCTCTCCATCATCAGGTTATTTGTTCTTTGTCTTATGTTGAGAACTCCGAAAGCTCATGAATCTTGTCATGGTTGATCTCCTAATTGTGGTTTAGAATTCCATGTCATTAATGACGTCTGCGGATTGTCCCGTCGACTGCTCCGATTACTTTTGGGAATATGGAAAGTTCAAAGAAGTCTTGTTTGGTGGCGACGAGTTTCTCGTCTGGGAAAGTTATCTGAGGCAGGCATTGATAGAGTGTTCGCTAAAAGTCCCTGCAGACGCTAGCCTAGGACACCCCACGTAAATCATTTTACCTCCGTTTAGAATCCTCACTTTGATAGGTATCTTATTGTTAGTAGTAGTTGCGTTTCTGTTCTACAAACGTGTGATCTCTTCGTCGGGTGCTCAATGTATGGTAGACAGGCCTGATCGACCGTGATTGCTTGTAACGTCAATCTGAACAGTACCTTGAGCTCCTTGTCGTCCAAACCGTTTCATTGCATTGTTATATCCTTAAAAATGCGAATTTTTGTTAAATCTCGCTTTATTTCTTCGTAAAAAAAACTATTAAAGCCGCAATTGTTATTCAATTAAGTTATCGCTTATTACGAGAACAAAAATCTCGTAATGACCAGAATTTTGTTTGTAAAATAAAAGTATCCGTGGCACTAACTGGCGTCAGTACTAAGGGTGGCCTATGACATTCTAAATTTTCACCTTGAAGTTAAGATGACCTGAAGCTAAGGGGGCTTTGTTAAAGAGGCTCCTTACTGGAGAACTAAGGGGAAAGCTACGGTCACCTTCGCTTAAGGAGGCTGAAAGTGGACGCATGTGTCAATAGAGTGTTGTTTTGTCGTTGATCATTGCCATTTTGCCTCCGGATATTTAATTGTAGCAAATAAATGGAGCGGTATTAAGCTGCTTGCCCTGTGGTATGAGCTGTCAATATAAAATATCTGGCAGTATTACCATCGGTTAAGGTGCAATATATTGGGGTTTTGTCAGGCGGCCGCTGGGGACACCGGGCTTGACCTCATGATTCCTTTTAAACCAGATATAGTCAGCAGCAGACAGCTCAGTGTACCATCTATATTTACGGCTAATAGCCTCAAATTAAACTGGTTCATCTACGCAGTGTAATTTACGATGCCCCAGAGACTTAAGTCAGTCGAAGCAACTATAACGGCTTACTGTCGAAATGCCAAATAACTGATACAGCCCGAAGTATGAAACAAAGGGTGAGTAGTGGAAGGACTGTCCACTTGCTGTCAGCTGTAAATAGTAATGTCATCACATATAAAGAAGAGTTACAAACCTTCATCGCTATTAACAAACGGTACTCCTTTGCTGATGAGTATTTATAACGAGGACATTATTTTCTTAGGATGAAACAGCTCAGAGTGGTCTGTTAACAGAGTTAGACAAAACTACGACAAATTCTAACATGTAATTTGTATTCATTACTCAAATACAAACATCAGCTTAAGAAGTAGAATTTGTTAAGTTCCGTTTTCTGCGGTTTGTCGATCTTTATTTTACAATATACTAAATCCTGCGCAATAAAACATTTTAAATAAGTTTGTACGTTAAAAGACTTATCAGAGATACTATTATGCTATTGATAACATTGTTGTCATTGGTTATTATATTATGGAGCATGTAACTGTTTACCAACGTCACCCGCAGGTAAAAATAAAGACCGAGCATAATGCTAAAAAGTGTCTCCGGATAAAGGCGTTGAGGCCGACAATGAATTCGAATCAGGTATGTTCACAATCAAACCTTTTTTCGTGCAGGTTATAAGTTAGATTTTTTTATATAGTGGCGGATCCAGTCCACAAAGATTTATGGAAACCAGTGAGTTTTTAAAATCTGGAATTAGTGTCTTTTGAAAAGGCACAGCTTAATTTAGTTTTCGTTTCTTTAGATCAGATTGGTTAAGGGCAAGTAGCCCTGTTTAGAACCATAGTATATGCGGCAATTGATTTGTCTTTAAACGGTATGGTAGTGTCATTGGCGGCACTGTATGAACAGAAACCTGGAAGGGGGCGTAAGTGAGAGGGT
>JAQQZZ010128209.1:0-14007 GCA_030265115.1 Mopalia vespertina | reverse complement strand
TCGGAACATCCTTCGACACTTTCCGTACCGGTACAGTTATCTCGGAGGTGAATGAAAGCAATAATATTACACGAAAATTACACGAAATTGTGCTCATGCGTGGAAAGCAGCCAAAGTACTCCACGGATTTGTATAAAAAGAAACACGTCAAACAAGCCCGTTTCTGGGGTAAAAATCACATTTAGACAAAAGACTGTTCCTTTTTTATGTATGACTTCTGGCAAAATATTCAAATTAGCCTTTCAACACAACGATAATGTCATGCGCCTGTGGTTTATAACGGGAGCAGTTTTGAAACCAATTCAAGCCGTTTGGGAGCAGGATTTTTTTTTATTTTTAATTTCAACAAAACCAAACCGTGGAGGTAGTTAAGATTTGATTAAGATCAGCTTGAGTATTCATTTGGTGGACTTTTTAACTCAGACTGGTTTCCGTAAATTAAGAAAACTACTGAGCGTGGTCCTTTTTTGAAACAGAGAATATTCATTTAACCATTCTCATTAACTTTCTTGAATTGAACTTTTTTTCACCAGAAAAGAAACAACAATGAAACAGGAGTAAAACACCAGTAGCAACTGGCCGTGAACGCTCGTTTTATCCCTAAAATGTAATATTTTCAGTTACTAGATAAATGGAATCTGGTGACATTTTGTGTACTACTAGCACTGAGTGTCTGCTGTATGAATGAGTAAACCATCAAAAATATATTAAAATAGAGCACTGATTCAGTTTAATACTTAAGGTTTAAGTAAGTAATTCTTTGAACATGATTTGAACATGATTTGATTTGAAGCTCGTAGAATCTTGTGGGACATTTTGATAAAATAATTTGTGTAGCGCTGTGGATTGCATTTATGATAGTAAAAGAATTTATGGACAAAACAGAGAGGATTGTAAAGAACCTGATTTTGGAAATAAAGGATTTTTAGTTTTAGTAAAACATGTGACGTATTTATTGTCTCCAAACAGCATTGCAATAAGACATATAATCGTAAATTAACGAATGATATAGAATAAAAGGTGGCTGTTTGTTGAGTGAATTTATAATGTTAGTGATGCTACCTCTACGTTTTTAGCAACTTTACTGCTAATCTAATTAATGTAATCTAGCCAATTTAGTTTAATGTTGAAGAACATGCTGAGAAACATTGAGCACTTGACTTGTGCAATGCTTTCATCGGCTACATAGAGCGTTGGTTGGTGTTTCTGTTTTAATTTGGTCTAATTGCCATGCAGCTGTATTTTTTAGATTTACTAAAAATCGGTTCACACAAAACCAAGAATGCAATTTAACTGTGCAAAGATAAGAATGTTCAGTTAATCTTAAGAATTACACAGGTCATCTACATGGATTAGAAATAGCAAGATTGTCACTCGGAAGTCCTCAAATATACTGCGTACATCATATCTCGGATGTAAAACGATCGTCGCCATTATGGCATGTAATTTTTTAAAGTCAGCTGATTAACATAGTCCGCGTTGTATAAAACTGTCACATTTTTCATCTGTTTTGGACAAAAATTGCATATTCTAAAGCGATATGAAGTTTACTAGGTTTCTTTAAGTGTAGGGATTAGTGTTCATACGCTGGTAAATAGGCTTCCGACCAACAAACTGTATGATGTTTGCGCATGTTCAAAATACCATCTATCACGATCGAGCGTAGTAATGATCTCTAGGTTTAGCCAATTGACAAGAGTATAGGAACTATTACTGTAACCGTGTTCCTGGTCAGCGTGTTATTACTAATTATATACATGGATCTAAATAATAAATGTATAGAGGCACCATTAATATTTACATTTCATCGATCTATACAACATACCATTATGTAAGATGAATGAAAGTGCCTACTTCCCCGTATTAATAGAATGACAGGTGTTTCTCAAATCCAATTAACAGGCATGGCTGTACAAATTATCGGGTGTTAATCCTACAACAGCTCACAGCGAATAGCTATATTTCACGGACTATACACGAACAATTTGGCAAACCCCTTAGTCACATACATATTTCATAAATGTTGAGAAAGAAAAATATGTGAAGAGACACTTTGGTTACGTTAAATAGCTCCATAGATATACTTTTTGTGTACTACGAGTTCATGACTTGAATCGCTTAACGCTATTTATATACATATTTATTAAGAGTAAATAGACTGCGAGAAGGAAGCAAACTGTTTCTGTCTTTAAATCAACTCTACACTGTTTAAATTCCGTGGTCCTACATCTCTGTTTGGGTCTTCGTAGACGGCGTCTGTGTGTATCAAGGGAGACAATCTCTAACTTGTGCAAAAACTATTTTAAATGTTTTTTCTGTTCCCATTTAGCACTGTCATTGCCTTAAATATACATGTTAAAAACTCAAGCGAATAGTGCCTGAGTAAAAAACCCGGTATGCCGTCAAATCCTCCATCGATTTCAGGGGAATGGCTGGTATTAACCCACTGGCTTTCTCTCGATTTCGGGAGCGGCATGTTTCGAGGCACAGAGGTCTTTAACTTTAATATCGAAACAAAAACCCTTATTTTTTGTCAATCAAGGAATTAAAATGGCATAGTTGATATTTGAATATTCAACGTTCGATTACTTTTTGTTAAGAGCAGTATATAGGCGAAAAAGTTTGTGTTTTCGACATGAAACGAAACCCGTATATTGTATAAATCCGGTCTTATTCTGACCCAAACCTAAAACTTGTAGCGTTTTAATTAATATATTTCTTATTGAATGATAAATTTCTCCCTAGTCTTTGCATGTGTTTCTTCTGGTCGCTATTTTGCGATATAGGCCCGTAACCTTTAGAGTTACGGAGAATTTGATAAAATCAGTATGATATAAGAGGTAATGCAGCGAACTTTGGACCAACTGGCGGTTTATGGACTGGTCAGTCAACCACAAAAGTTATATGGACTTCAGCGAAATAACTTTTTGTGGTTGACTGAACAATCGATAAACTGCCATATGGTTCGCAGTTCCCTTCATTCTTTGTTAAATAACGAGTCAACAGCTGAATAGAAATCTGTCGGTTCTGGTCAATTAAAGAGAAAGCCACATCATTCTGTAAATACGTAATTGTTTATTGTTGGTAATTTATTAGGGAATGACGTTTAATATTGTTAATTAAACAGTTAGCTTGAAGAATTTTTGAATTGGTTGCTTGAGAACAGTCTTAGGATAGAGACAGAAACGTTGCGTTAATAAATAAATCTTTCAATGAAGCGAAACAGTATTGGCGATAAACAGTTACCTTGCACCAAGCCGGCGTTAAGCTGACATGCATTTGGATACACGTATATAAAGTGTGCAAATCCTTTTGCCGTATGTAAAATGAAATGTTTATTTCACATATGTACAGAGAATCTCACGCATTTGAAAAAGAAAGTCACATTCGAAAAATGATTTTTATTTTTCGTATAATGTTAGCTCTACGCATACACGACACGCGGCCATGGCTTAGTGGTTAGAGTGGCCGCCTACTAGTCTTACTCCGGTGCACCCTTCACCGGATCGAGTCCGTATGTTGGCCATCAGGTATATGAGTGAGTCATACAATGTGGCTCCGGCAATCGCGGGATAGTTTTTAAGATGTTTCCTCCTGGTTTTCTACCGCATTTAAGCAAAGAACATCAGGAAATGGACAATCCGTCGTCAATGCCATTGAGTATAATGTTAAATCCAAGCAAACAAACAAGTCTAAGCATCAACAATATTGAGAAACGAATCCTCTTAACACTTTAATATAGAATGTAGGCTTCTGTCGTTTGTCGAAAGATGTATGAATTGCATGGCCCTACAAGGAATGTTTTCTCAGTAAACTGTGTGAAATTCAACTAACGTTCAAGAATAAGTAAATACATTTTTGCCAAATTCATCTTTGCCTACATTCACAGCTTCCTCCGCTGATCCAAAACGCTGACATGACCCAGACAATCAAGATTTCGATTGCCATATTCCTGTTAGCCAATGCTTGATCACACCTAATTTTATATAATTTAGAAAACAAAAGTGGATGCGTCTCAGCCCACTTCATGCATAAACCGAGGCACCAACAGAAATCAAGTACGAGAACTTGAGGCAAGATATATTACTAATATCTAAAACTTACACCAATACATTTTTTATTATCTTTTATTTAAGAAAAAGTTCTGTGAAAGTGTTTTTCTCAAATGTGCAATTCTTTTACAAATATGTGAGATGTCAAAAATAATTCGACAGCTGGAAAATGAAGGTAGGAGCGATCAAACGGCTTGGCATAGTACATTTTTTGTAATATTTAGACAATCGTGCCAAAGGCAAGGTAGTAACCCCCAACAGCTTCGGTCTGTGCTGTCCCCTTTATTTCCATTGATAATTATAACATGGATGACAGAACAACAACAACATATAATTGGGTGGTTTCATTTCGAAGAGCTGTATTTAACACCTGTCCAATTACGTAACACACGCACTGTCTGCTCTTATTTCATTAACTAAGGCGGATTGTCACTTTTATGTTTTAATGACCAACGCAGTCAGATTTTTCGCGCGTACTTGATGTGTTAATTTGATACTCTGTGGCAGACATTCGTACCGGTATTTGAATGCTTTATAAGGCCACGATGGACGTCCGATAAAGGCTATAGTCTGGAAATCATCACACTGGTAAAGGTTACACGAGCAAAGTAAGTGGGGGTCCTTTAACATTAGGCAAAACTAAAATTCTTTATCATTTTTAAACGGAGACCTGGTCATACTTGTGATTAATCATGTAACGGATAAACTACATTATTAATTCAACATAGGAACCCAGTCGTGATAACTTATAGGGTTTTATTTCTTAAACTAAAATATTGTATCATTTATCTTTGTATTTACCATTAGTTGTTGCCGCGGGTGGTTGGAGGGAACTTCATGTTGGCCTGGTGCTCTCAGAGCTAAAGGGGAACAGGAAGCCGATCTGTTTGTGGTATCTGTATTGCGTTCTGTTGTTGTCATGTATTTGTCCCGTCTTGTCTCTGTTTGTTGCCAGTGATGTTGAGGGTGGTTTCCGTCACCCATTGGACTGGCACATCGTCATTTAAGTGAAATACCCTTGAGTACGACGTTAAACTCCAATCAAACAAATGAACAACCAAACATTAGTTGTTGCCGGTGAGGTCGCATATATTTTTATGCCTCCATTGTGCTGGCACGTCTTCTTATCATGAATTTCCAGACAACCAACAGATCTATCTATATGGAAGGTTGGGAGGGAGCTCTACGTTGCTCTGGTGCTCTCAGAGCTAAGGGTAAACATAAAGCCGATCTGTTTAAAATGTCTTTGTATTACGTCCTGTAATTATCCTGTATTTGTCATGTCTTGTCTTTGTTTGTGGCCAGTGGCGTCGAGTGTGGTTTCCTTCACCCATTGGGCTGACACTTTAATCTTTAATACGGCGCTGAACCCCAATCAAACAAACAAACAGATTTAACTATCTTGATTGAAAATGGATTAATTTCTACTGACGAATTTGCACCTTTATTCGAGCGACAAAAATCGATCGCTAAAATATGGACAAAACTACTTTTCATTATAACAGATGAGTCCAGTAAAAGAAATCGTCGCGACAATCATGATTGGTCTACTGGCAATTATTGGTGTCCTGACGGAAGAAACTAAGCGAAACACGCCAGGTAAGTGCTTCAATATAGCCAAGTGTATACCCATTTGTCTTTCTGTGTGTTCTTTACAAAAATTCAGCCTTGTAAAGTGTATAAACTAAAGTTTTTTTAAAATGTATTATCCAGTATAAATTCAGTTTTTATTTAAATACTAGATAAGGTTTTAAGAAAGATTGGAAAAAAAACTTAAAATACATATGCTGGAAGCTCTTGATATACACAATCTATATTTTTTATTACTATTCCTTTGCATTACAAATTATTTTCCTCAAACATTATTGCATGGCTTGAGACAAACGTCAGAAAAACAGCAGAAATTTTATTCCGTAGAAGTAACGACTAATTTTCAAGGTGACTTCGAAATTCAGTCGATATAATGTTCTCCCTGCAAACCATATAGATGCGTGTTTACATACATTTCTTGCTATATTTAAATGAAAACGATGTAATCAAACACAGATTTGGAATACGAATTTACCGTGTACTTAGCCAATCCAGTTTCCTTTAATATACCGACATTTATATAATAAAAACAGCAAACATAAAAGGTTTTTTTATAGTTGTAACTTGATCTATGGCTTGAATTATGGCACGAAATGAGTTGTTTACTATTAGCGGGGCATGAAAAAATCGTATTTATAACATGCTTCGTAAATTAATAATTTTTTTTATTTAACTACTGTTATTTACTATATGACAAAGCAAACAAAAAGTGTTACTAAATGGAAACAAAATTATATTTGCATTGTTTTTGTTATAGACTGTGTAAGGACTTGTGAAGGTCTACCGAACGGGTTTTACGCCTCCTGTGACGGTTACAAGGTCTTTATGTCCTGTTCTGATGAAACTATGACAATTGTAAAATGTCCCCATGAAATGGAATGGGATGGAGCGGAACAAACATGCAATCCCAGATCGAACAACATGTTCTTTCAACACTCTACGGAAAACCCCATTGTGAACACGGCGGCACAGGAAGAGTTGAAAGGGCAAGACTATGAAAAGTTGTTATCCAAACGACTTAAAGACAGAATAACTCAAAAGACACCGCCGAATCAAAATCCCCAGGTGACGTTAGAAAGAGCCGTGGAATCTGAGCTTAAAGTCTTTAACAGTGAGAAACCGTCATCTGGTAGCAGATTTACACTGCATGGAGAAACAGCTAAACATACAGTATCATTAAACTTTCCCGGAAACAAATCAGACGTAGAGCATTCGAGACCATTCGACCTGAATGTAAATAATTTACGAGGCTTAAACTATCTCTGGAAAATCAGCCACCAATCCCAAAACAAAGATCATGGGGGACAAAATCAAGTTTCTAAGGTGATGAAGATGCCACGTGTTATGGGGCAGACTCTTTTGTCGTCACCTATCTTGGTAAAACCAAATCATCCCTCGGACGACTTGAAAGACACCTTAAAGCCCTCAACTCTCGCTCTCAACAAGGAAATAATTTCCGAAAAATACTACATACTGCCACCTAATGGTATGTTTGTTTTCTTTTTCAATATTAATCATATTTCTTATTCATATAATGTTTACTGAACACGAATTACTGGGGCTGGACAGTGGCTAAAAAGCGAAATAAATTTGTTACCCATATAACTGGCAGTGTCATCTATCTCATTGAATAACAATAGCATTGTATGAATATTCAGTCAATGACAAAGGGAACGCAGCCAGTTGTTTATTTGATTTACAGATTTATCTCCCTTTTTGGCCACTGGCCAACGCCATTCTACACATGAACAGCAGCGCTATTAAAAACTGTTTGATGATTTCTATCTTTTAGACTAACATTTCTTCAATGCTGAAGTAATTGGTAAGCATAAAAGTGACCGACCACCGTATAGAATAATTATTACAATGTTTCCAACAAACTTAACAGTTGAGCCTCTACACCACTCACCAAAAGGCTTTTGCTATTTATATGTTTGTTTATTTTTTTATTTATATTTATCTCAAGGGTATATCTCATATTTTCTTATATGACATGTGCGGTGTGTGGCGGAAAACCGGGAAGATGCCTAGAAAATAAGTTCCCCAGATAGCTCTTTGATAATGTCTACATTTTGAAATAAATTTCTTTTAATGTTTTTTAGGTAGTTTTCTTTACCGATAGACATGGAAGGCCGTTATATCAGTAAATTAACGAACAGCGTAAAACCCCAATCGAACAAGCGAGAAAACTATATATCTCCTCCCCAAACATTTAATGCACTGCACTTGTTCTCACAAACTTCTTAATTGTTTTCAGAAACAAATTTCGCAGGAGATTGTTTGTTTCGAGAAAATGAGGTCGTGACTTTTGATGGAGAAACTGTCAAACTAAGCGGGAACTGTAAGTATGTGGCAGCTCAGGTGCACAACAAAACAGAGCTTTCAGTCGAGGTGCAGCTCCGAGCATCACCGGACAGTGCCGAAGAGATACGATCTGTAGTGGACTACGTTGATATTACTGTGAAGAATCGATGGGTGAGGCTACACTCAGTAGGGCTTGCTTTTGTAAGTACATAAACAATTAGATGTAACTTGTTTTGTTTTTGTAGTCATTTCTCTTACTAGTATTTGTTAAAGTAAATCCGAACGTTGTCCTTATAGGAGCTGAATGATGTGTTACCATGTGGTTACAAAAAATCAATAATTTGCAGTGACATTTTTTTTTAAAAAATCCGAATCCGAACAAATCCGAACGTTGTCATTAGGCTATATAGGAGCTAATTGATGTGTTACCATGTGGTTACGTGCGGAAAACATGTAACCTCATGGTAAAATCAAACAGATTCATATTACTACGTCAAATTCAATGTTAAAGATAAAACTGTACAATGCGAAGCTACTATGCTGTTTTTCAATTGTCGTCATGGTGATTGACCCATAAACGTTACAAAATTATGATTCTGTGTGGTACTTTTGATATTTGATATTTTTAGTATTTTTTGTTGTTAATGTTAATTTTCAATTTTGGCAAGAGCTCAGAATACTGCCGTCCCCAAGCAAATCCTGCGGCTGTTTGGAGGCAGCTTCCTGTTGCCTTTGTACGCTGGGAACAGGAAGCCGATATGTTTGATAACTCGGTATTGCATCATGTGATTGTTCTCTACTTGTCCCGTCTTGTCTTTGTTTGTTGCCAGTGGCGTCGATGGGGGTTTCCTTCACCCATCGAGCTAGCACGCCGACATATAAGTAACATAACCTTTAAAATCCAAATCTAACCTTTAAAATCCAAATCTAACAAACAAATAAACCCACCCTAGCAAACCCAAGTTTCGATATGCAAACTTAAAAATCATCTGTTTCAGGCTGATGGTATAATGGTATCGCCTGGTCGCAAAGTGGTTAATACCGATTATACAGCTCTAACTGGGCCAGATTTCAGTCTTCTTCAAACTGGTGAGTAAACAAACGGAACAGATTTCTCTCATCTCCAAACTGGGGAGTTAACGGCCACGACCTTCTCTCGAGATGTCTATGGACTATCAATAAAACCTCGAGATTAAGATCTATTTAGAAACTTGTCTCTGGGAGTTTATCTAGAACATGAGATGATTCGTCGGTTTTAATTAATCTACATCCCTGTGCACTGTATATACATTAAGTCACATCATTTATTGGATCGTAGAAAGGAAGTAACTTGAAAACCCTACTTTATATACTCATATCTTGGTTTACCCATTTTTCTAAAAATATTTTATTGTATAGACGTTAGATAATCTTATTTATAATTTGCTGTCAAAATGTGGTCAATTATGCATGAATTAAAGCCGCAAAAAACCTAAATGATTAAAGTTTACAAATAATTGAACGGACATATTGTTAACTCATAAGAATACTTTCTGATTATTTGTTTTTAATATGTTGTTTGCAATATAATTCATGCCTATAGCTAGCACAATGAATAGGGCTAATTCCTCCGCTTATCTCAACCCGTGGTGAACGTTTGAAATTGATCCGCCGCTATCGCCGGCCTGGCAAAAGATATATATCATTTTTCTCAGATTGTTTTTAGATACACTGAAAACAATGACTAGTATTTTACCTACCAGCACTATTTCTTTTCTGACGGTTTTCAATCTTATTATTGCAAAGGAGATAACTTAAACGTGTCAACTCGGGGCGAGAAACTCATAAAAAAGTTTATTTAAACGTCATGAAAGACAGAAGACCCGCGAAAGCGGCAGATCAATTTCCAACCTTCACCATGGGTTGAGATAAGCGGGACGTAGGGCTAAGACGGAGAAATTAGCCCTATACATTGTGCTAGCCTATAGTGTGGTTCATAGTGTGTCAACAATTGCTTTTCGCAGTGAAGTAATTAATTAAGCATGTGAATCATTTCCCTTTTAATTTCTAGCCAATGGTGTGATTGGAACATTGGATAGAGAGCATCGGTTCATATTGTACCTGCCGTCGAATTACAGTGACAGAGTTATGGGACTTTGTGGGACTCCTGTGGGTGTTCGACCCTCCACCTGGAAGACACTCGATCAACATAATCCTGGGTAAGTTCTTGAGAAGTCGAATGTATTATGCATAGAAGAAGCTGATCATTTCAAAGACAGTGCAGTATATACTGTTTTGTATTGAGATTTTATGCTGTACTTAAGGTTATTTAAATCACATGATAGCGTGCTAGTCCAATGGCCGACTGAAACCACTCGTGACGCCACCGGCAACACACAATTGCAAGGGAAGACAATGTTAAGATGTAAAACAAAGACGCAGCAAACAGATTGAATTTAGTTTGTCCATAACCTCTGAGAGCCCCAGGCCAATAGGAAGCTACCTCCAGCTTTCCACGAATATATACAGACTAAATATTTAATTTTCCCCTTAATTTCGGCCGTCTAAGAGCAGTTAGTGCAGTACTGCTGTCTTTACTTAGCACTGCAGAAAGGTAAACGTTTGGACTGTATCAAAACATTATACATTTTACGGGTATATAAATGAAATACCCTTGGGTACGGCGTGAAACACCAATCAATCAATAAATCAACCTTATAGTTTTTATAAATCTTAGAACAGATTTTACAGGTACGCCTATTAACGCGTAAAACCATCACGCCATACAACACTAGATGTTCGTCGACAACCTAGTTTCACAAACTTGATTTCTTTTGGACCACGCAACCGCCATTGCCCAATCATCAACGCCGGACTTAATACTGCTGTTTTAAGCTTGGATCATGATCAGATTTTGCAGCTATTCAGTTGTGTCAGTTGTCAAGCTGGCAGGAACTTACGGCTTGCGAATATGGTTGCCCCTATCTTATTTACACATACTCAACAATCTATCGTTATTATTTAAAATTATAAATGGCGAGGTACCTTCTTATATGTCATATTTGGTGTAACAGCGCTGACCGCCACGAGCTTCGCCCTCATCTGGTGATTATGTTTTACAAATACACGATGTCCAACTGAACTCCTTTTAAAGTCATTTACTGTTACTACATGCCACGATTTTATTAAACAAACATAAACTTTTACACTAAATATGTCACTATTTTTGAATACATGAAGAGAGAAAAATTTGCTTGCCTCCACCGGGATTCGAACGGGACCATTTATCCAGCATCTGTCTTATTCTGCGGTCCGCGGCCGTGGCTTAGTGGTTAGCTTGTCTGTTTACTAATCATACTTCGATGAACCGTCCACGGCTTCGAGTCACGCGAGAATTCGGAAATCGCGTGAAGATTTAACGAGGTTTCCTTCCGATTTTCAACCTTATTTAAGCAAGGAAGAGTGTGAAATAGACAGTCCGTTATATATAAGTGAAATACCCTTGAGCACGACGTCAAAGCCCAATCAATCAAACATTCTAAGCCTGTGCAGGACCAATCGGTTAAACACCACAAGGTGCTCGTCCGTGATATACCCTTGTCCGTGATAACCGTGGTATCATCACTATACCTTCGTCCGTGATAACTGTGTTATCATCACTATACCCTCGTCCGTGAGAACCGCGGTATCATCACTATACCCTCGTCCGTGAGAACCGTGGTATCATCACTATACCCTCGTCCGTGATAACTGTGTTATCATCACTATACCCTCGTCCCTGATTACTGTGGTGTCCTGAGTATACCCTCGACCTTGATAACCGTGGTATCACTATACCCTCGTCCGTGATAACTGTGTTATCATCACTATACCGTCGTCCGTGATAACCGTGGTATCATCACTATACCCTCGTCCGTCATAACCGTGGTATCATCACTATACCATCGTCAGTGATAACCGCATGGTATAATCACTATCCCTGCGTCCGTGATAACCGTGGTATCATCACTATACCTGCGTCCGTGATAACCGAGGTATCATCACTATACCATCGTCAGTGATAACCGCATGCTATAATCACTATACCTGCGTCCGTGATAACCGTGGTATCATCACTATACCTGCGTCCGTGATAACCGTGGTATCATCACTATACCTGCGTCCGTGATAACCGTGGTATTATCACTATACCATCGTCCGTGATAGAATTAAGAATATGCACCAATATTACACACACAAATACTCTGTTTATTGATTCGGAGTTCCATTGGAGCCGAATTCCAGGGTCTTTGAGTACATTGTATTATGTTTCTTTGTCTAGGTGTTCTGGCAATTCCCCTGGTAAACCAACTTCAACCAAAACTCCCACATAATTGCTCACTTGGGGGTGAATTGGGAGATACGAACCGCTGCTTAAAGACTGGTAGAAGAGGGACAGAAAACACAGATCGCAATATGAATTAGTTTATCAATTGGTGTTATCGTTAAGTTGTACAAGACGCGAGGGAAAGTGTAAAATACAAGAATTTTTTTCTTTTAACTTATTGTTTGTTATTTATTTCTTTTTTAAATCTACCTAAAAATGCAACTGTATCTTTGTCTTTTTTTCTTCTTTTTTGATTCAAATTGTTAATCAGAACGTATGTTTTATTATTAATTTTATTAAAATAAATATAAAATTATTCATTTGCCCTTATCCTTCAATTGATATGCGTAAGAATGAAGACCATTATTAAATCTATATCTGTGTATATATGTGATAATGGTATATATGGTCTGTTTTAAGCATATGTCACAATCATAGATTAGCATCCTTATCACTTAATAATCGCCTGTTATCAGTATTATGCCACTTCATACTTATTTTGTATATTAAATGTGGTGACTACCGATTAAATGAAGATGTTTTGTTTTTTTGACTTCATACACATATTATATTCTAATTTTGCCCATGATTCATACAGACCTGAGTATCTGTTGACTGTGAATATAGTACCGATCGTCACAGCAGGGGACCAAATCGGACATTGCCTTAATCTGCGCGGTTTGGTTTAACTTACGCATTTATTTTGATTACGACAAATGCAATGAAATAAAAACGTGTTAATTTCTTTCTTCAAAAATTCGCTCATTCAAAAGGTCTTCGGCGACATGTGAATCATTTTTTCAATAGCCAATGCAAACTGATCACGCGATCTCTCAGTGTATATCTCATCGAACATCGAAATTAGACGATGCCATTGCTTTTCGCGACGTTCTCTGGTGACATATATGAAAAACTGAATCAAAGCGAGCGAACTTAAATAAACTTCCGCCGTACAGACCGCTTTGTCTCACAGAGACACTATCATGTGTATATGTATGCTTTTTGATATTCTGTGGATTGCCGTAAAAGATCTTCTCCTTGTTACGGCAAATTATAGCTGAGTGATAAAATACTAATTTTGTATGATCTTACGATCAATGTTAAATATACAGTGACTGTTATATAGCAGACGTGTGTAAGGCGATTCAGTATAGGATCAATCGGACAGGGATAAGATTGAACTTAAATTATGGTCCACAAATTGAAGATTTCATCTCGCATCATTGTCTTATGACAACACGTTTATCATAGCAAAGCAGTAAACTTCCAGTGTCATCTAGCTTTTTAATGTAGACTGCAACTGTATGACGAATCAGCCCCATCCCGTTCGTTTCAGGTATAGCATGTGACGGAGATTTAGTTTACAGCACAGATGCAGCTGCTTACAAATGTGTAATTCAATTTATTAATACAAACGACCAGACTGTTGGGATCCTGGGCTTTAAAGACTTATTAAACTTACTTAAAATTAACTTACTTATTGTGTTCTTTCGTGCCATTTCATTTCTTAGTCGAACTAGATCTCGTGTACAATGAAATCTTGAACATTCGGTAATGTTAAAATTACCGTCATAATCACCCGGCCGCCGTGTCGTTGCATTTGAAACAGTAAACAATATGTTGACCCTTCATCACTTCCTGGTAAGACAGTAATGGTGCGGGTTTATCCGAAAGTTCCCAGTCTGCGTTAAAAAGCTAGATAGTACTTGATGGTTA